>JAVJIF010007973.1:0-214810 GCA_038442645.1 Agave tequilana
ACTAATAGAGGTAAAAAAACAAGTGGATACGGTCCATCCGGATCTGGAACCGGATCAACTTAGTTTCAGAATCGGATTCGGAACCAGAACCGAACCACCCCTTTAAGGGTACGGAGAACCGGGAACCGATGGTTCCTGTCAGCTTTGAAACCGTGGTTGGTCTAGATGCAACCACACAAAGCTAGCTTGTCTGGCTAGAATTTTTAGAATTAATTTGAAAGATATATTTTTTAGAATTAAATAAAAAATGGGGATTTTTTTTTAAAATTGCCCTTAAAAAGACTGGCCAAAGAGCGAAACAGCTAATGTTGAAGTATCCCGCTGGCTGCAGAACCCAAACAAAATCCAATATCCAACGCCCGAAAGAATCAGGACAGCTAGACACGGCAGACCTCGCTCGTGTCCGGTCTCTTCGTTTCTTCTCTGAGGAGGAGTGCTGGCAAGTCTCACTGAAGTCTGAGGCCCCCCACCCCTCTCTCAAGCATCACTCTCATAATTAATAAAGAACCAAACCAAACCGAAAACAAAAACAAACATCCCTTTTTGAGTTTTCCCCCAAATCGCAGCCGCGGCGGGAAAACGGCGTCCTTTTGGGGGGAATCGAAAACCCCTCTCCCCCCTTCACCCCAAAATCCGCCCCCAAATTGAAAGCCCTAGCTGGAACCCTAGTTCCATTCCTCGCCCATCAATTCAATGGCGACCATGTCCTTGGGATCGGGCTTCATCCACGAAGAAGAGGAAGTCGAGGGCCGCACCATGAAGTATCTCCCCATCAACCGCCTTTACTCCTCCACCTCTCCCTGCATAAACCCTAGCGGATCGTCCAGCGTCATGTCCAAAAAGGTCAAGGCCCGGCAGCTCGTAGACGAGGAAGAGGAGGGAGATGAGGAACAGGAGGAGAAGAAGGCGTTGAAGACGCCCGTGCTGGTCTACAGGAGGCGTCGTAAGAAGCCTCGGCCCGGCCGCGATGAAGTCAGCGGAGGAATAGATCGTCAATCTTGTGATTCTGATGGGAATGCCGTCACCAAGAGTGGGAAGAAAACCAGGAAAAATATATGAGCTTCTCAGTTTAGATTCCTCTGGGATTGGTGGGCCTCGGCTCAGAGGAAGCGGAGGGTTGAGCAGTAGTAAGGCGAATACTCTGGGATTAGAAAGAGGGGTCGTACGGCCAGGATTCCTCTGCTTTGTACACGACAAAGCGATGGGTTGAGTAGGCGTTTTTTTTTTTTTTTTTAAATTTTAATTAATTAAAGATGGTTGTTTGATCTTCGAAGCATGCGAGCATTTTCTAATTGTGCAGTTTTGGATAGGTTGGATTTCGATTGCGTGGATCCCAATGTGTTTGTTGGAATGGCTTGCAAGGTAACCAGGTTACTTGAAATCTTTGAGAATGTAAAGTAATGGTAGATGTCAATTGAATGTTCAGGAGGTGTAAAGGTGGGAATTTTGATGGAATTCGCAGGTCTACTGGCCAATGGATGAGGACTGGTACAAGGGTTCTGTGACTGGTACAATTCAGGAACAGAAAGCATTGTGTATGTGTTTTCATAATATGCCCATTGTGTTAGTTCTAACTCATTTCAACTGAGCATCACATATGAAGTCTAACACTTTGTTGCCTGTTCTTTAAGAGAAAAATGCTTGAATTTTTTGTTGAGACCATCCTGATGGCATGCTTCTAGTGCTTTCCACCATCACTTGGTATTTAAAGTGATACACACATAATTTCTGGGCACCAAAGACACATAGTAATTTGGCTTGCATGTCGTACCTGTATTGATGCCTGACTTGCATTGGTAGGCATGCAATTATTTAAGCTTGTAGCTTTAGGTGGCAAAAGGTGCCTTTTTCTTCAACTTCTGGCCATATTACTGTGTTTTTCTTCATAGAATAGATGATTTAAGATGTTTCTTGTTAGATTACATGCTGTATGAAAGCTATTTTACATTACTCTTTGAGCTACTTGTTGATGCTGTTCTTATTTATAGGCAAGTTACTAATGGAAATTAAACATATTATCAGATTGAGTACAATGATGGTGATATTGAGCATCTGATTCTTATGGATGAGAAGGTTAAGTTTCATATCTCTTCTGAGGAAATGCAACACTTGAATCTAAAGTATGATGTCTCCAGCATGGAGAAGAAAGGACTTAATTATAATGAAATGCTGGCATTGGCTGCTAGTTTTGATGACTGCCAAGACCTTGAGCCCGGGGATCTTGTTTGGGCAAGCTTACTGGTATTCTTCATGATCTGTAGGATTGTAGTTATTCTCAGTATTCCCTGCATTCTTTAGATTTTCAGTTCTTTAGATTTTCAGTTGTTTAAAACATCACATACTCTAGTTATATATTCATTTGTCCATGTATGCATGTTTGCATTTTGAAGATAATTCTTAAACTTTAACTGAAGTAAATAAATTATTCTTCACTCCCTGATTTTCCAAGACACCTGGACTCTTAAATAATTAAAATCAATTTCACCCCATAACAACTGAACGTATTATTGATCATATTCAAACTGGCCTAATCCAATATCTAAAACAAACTTCAACGACTGCAACTAGAACTTCCCTAGTCTCGCAACACTACATATATATTTTCTTGATAATTTAAAATAATCTAATTTCCAAGGCCAATGGTGGATTTGCAAGCTTCAGCAAACCCTATATAATGAATAAAATTGATTGTCCACCATCAACTCTCCTTCAAAGACAATGTCCTTGTTGTTCAGGCTGGATAATTTATCTGCAAGAAGTATTGAATTACTATCGACACTCATATATTGAATTTGACATTTTTGATGTAATCTATTCATTGTGGCTGGTGAAATTTACATTCTTTCCTTAAATTTAACTAACTTCTTTCAGATATATCAAACGTAAAAGCTAATACGAATTTTATCATCACATTTGTCGTCTTGGTACTTGAATCATTGACCATATCTCCATCTAAGTTCCGGCTTTATGTGCTGCATTATATATTTTTCTGCTTTTCTTTATTAGCCATATTTCTTGCATATCTTTTTTTTAAAATACTATGAGTTTGCTGGAAATTGTTGTTGTTCTTTGGTTATAAAACTTATGGGTTTAAAAGTGAAACCATATGGTTACTAGAATTTTTGAAAGATGAAATTTGGAAAATTCCATGTAGAACCAATTTCATATCTTAGTAAGTTTTATGATTATCTCAACCCATCATAGCACATGGCTATGCAACCCTAACCTTTTTATATGTTCACGGACCATAAATCTTGCGTTATGTTGTGATGTCTGCCTAGGGAACACAGCCAAAAGAAAACCAATGCACTAATATGTTGAGTTGATACATTGAAGAACACTCATGACCATATTCCTCAATATTGGCACGAGGAGTCAAGGGAACCCACACTAAGGATAATATAACACACCAAGGTTGTGTGGTTAATGCCTCAGTTTTAGATGGGTTTTACGATGATAATTGTTTTTTAAACTATTGTTTGGGCGATGTACTAGATTCATGCAGGGTATGACATGCTGATACCGAGAATAAAAATTGAATGTTGATTGGTTAGATTGAGAGATGGGAAAAGTTTTATCTTTTGTTGTACATGGATAAGTAGGAGATGCCTGAAATTTGAAAATGCTATGGACCATACACAATCCTTTAGGAGCTTTATATCCATATTTAATTTCAATAAAATGCTACGAGGATTATAGTTAATCCCTTAGGAAAGCTTTATACCAACTTTTATTTAATTTCAATAAAATTTTGTTGAGGAACTTGTCTTGTTGGTGTGATTCTGCGTTTCATTCTCTTTTCCTTAAGCTAAGTAAATCTTTGAAAAATATATTCTAAATGCATTTCTTGTTGATGGTGTGATTCTGTGTCTATTCATTCTCTTTTCCTCTAGCTGAGTAAATTTTATATTTGAAAAATCTAGTCTAAATGCATTTCTTGTTGGAAGAACATTTAGAGCTGCAGAATCTGCATTTGCACATGAATGATGTAGGTTCAAAACTTGATTTCAATGGTTTATATTCTAATGGAGATTTTTTTTATAATAGCTTCATAGCTTTCTAGATATGTTACCTACTAGAAGCAATTTAAAAATTCTGTGGCTATATCTTCTTGACGAGCTTAGAACTCAATCTCTGGTCTTGTTTTTCCTTATAATTGATTGGAGTCCTGAGATACTTCCCCAGGAGGCAACTGGCAACTCTTTCTTTCTAATTCTATTTAACTTGCTCCCTCTCTACAATATCAATTGGAATGCTGGAAGTTTCTTGAACTGTGTGTATGAGAATTTAGAAATTGCTTGTTTTCATTGAATTCTTTCTCAAGCTGAACTTTCTGGAAACATATAGTTTAGTACATAGCCAAATTCAGATTTACAAATAACCCAGTAAATTTATTAACACCTGATTATTGGAAATTTAATCTGTGCTAACTAAAAGTAAATCCGAGAATGAGTTACCTATGAAAAAGGAAAAGAAAAACAAGATATCTTGAACACTTTTCTGGAATGCCCCTTTTGTTTGATTGGTGAAGGTGCAACATAAGTAAATTGTGCTATTTTACATACTAGATACTGTTTTCAACTTTAAGCTGTCCTGTTGAAGGCATCTTGGATTTAGGATGGTTTTCACTGCACTAGTGCCTTATATTAATATTAAAACCTGAACATCTCATTAACTGTAAGATCTTATTGTTTTGTCTTAACAGGGCATGCAATGTGGCCAGCAGTCGTTGTTGACGAATCAAATATTGGAGCACGTGGGGGTCTGCAGTTAATTCGTCATGATCAATCAGTTCTTGTGCAGTTTTTGGAACACATGATTTTGCAAGGTCCAGTATTTTTCATTGGAGACATTTGATAGGATGTGCATTAGTTTAAATTTAATACCTTGTTTAATTTTGTGCATTGTTTGAGTTTTGCTTCAGATGTCTTTTTTGATATTTGTATATTTAAATATCACAGGATATAAGATTTGCCTTAAAAAATCAGTTATGTATACACCAGTCGGCTGGTGACATGTACTGTCTTTTAATTTTGTGACTGTAGGTGACTTTTTTTTGCAATTATTAATACATTTTCATTTTAACTATTCAGGATTAATTCGAAGCAGGCTATCCCATTTCTTAATGGTTTACTTTCTTCTTTGCATCTGAAATGCAAGCAAATACGGTTCCATCGAAGCTTAGAAGAAGCTAAAATGTAAGTCTGGTTTATATATGCACATGCAGTGCTATGGGAAAAGAAATGTTTGCATTTGGTTTTGACATACAACAATGTTGTGTAATGTATTTTTTGCATTTGTATGTCTGGATACAAGCTCTATCTCAGTTCATTTTAGCTCTGTATTCCCATTGAAGGTTCAGTTTCAGCATGTTTGGTAGCTTGAATTTTGGAAGTTTGGAAGATTATTTTGTATTTTCAATAAAAAAATAGAAGAAAACTATGAATTGAATGTTTGAAACTTTAATATTCTCTGAATCAGTGGGAGGTTGCAATGGGAGGTTGGAATCTAAACAAACTTCTGATAAATTGTTGGTAGCCCATTATTTAGATACAAACATTCCATTTCATTCCTTTTCTTTTTCTTCATTTTCTGATGAAAGGATACGAGTGAAGGTGACTCCTAAATGTCATTGAAATGCTGTATTTTACTTTATGTGCTACAAACAAAGTTTCTCTTTTTTGTTCTATTTTTTTTCGGTGGGTGTGTTTGTTTGTTTGTTTGTTTGTTTTTTTTGGGGGGGGGGGGTGTCTAAAAATTGTGCTGGAAAACTTGACCTTTTTTTATTTGCCTATTTTGCATTTGTCAGTGTTGAATATTTACAGCATGCTAGTAATATACAATTTCATATAAACCTAGATTTCATGTTTGTTGGACGCCAATAAGATGATTTATTGAATGATTGACTCATCTGTTCTGCTGCTTTACTATGATTTATCCTTCAATCCCCCGCTATTTTCTCATATTCAGCCGTGTGCATTTGATAGATCGTTTTATATCATTCTGAATTCGAGTCAAATACAATGATTTTTGATGTTTGCGATTCTAAATAGGTATCTCAGCAACCAACAACTTCCAAAGAGCATGCTGCAGCTGCAGAAAGGCATGGGAGCTGATGATAGTTGGGGTTCTTCTGGAGTTGACGAGGAAAGGATTGACCTTTGTGAAGATAATGTGGAGGGCATGATGGAAAAAACATTTGAATGCAGTAGTACATCACCGCTGGAGATAGGGAATATTAGAGTTACAAGTTTAGGTGGATTTTCAATACTTGAAACATGTTAATAACATTGATTATTTGATGATACAATGCAGCCGTCTTCAGTCACACGAGTCACACCGCTCTATCTGCATTATAGAAGAATGCTCTAGCCTAATATTTTTATGAAATAACTTTTACATTGACTGTCATACTTTTTTTTTGTTTTTGCAGGAAAGATTGTATGTGATTCAATGCATTTCCATGATAAGAGGCACATCTGGCCAGAAGGATATACCGCCTTTAGGACATTTACATCAATTAAAGGTGATACTTTTGTACCCGATCATCAATATATGTTCATATCAAATTATAGTATGTCAATGCTCTGGCATTTTTAACTTACCATCACCATTCTCTCATGATATTGCCATTTTGCAGATCCAAGGATGGAAACTTCTTATAAAATGGAAGTCTTGAGGAATCTGAAAGTTAAAACTCGTCCTCTTTTTAGGGTCACATCTGATGATGGGGAACAGGTAGCGTTGAACCATCATACTTTTCTTAAAGCTGTAAATCTTTTATTTATGCATATTTTGAATTTTTTAATTTGACAGCAAACATGTTTGGGCCATAAACTTTATTAGATAAACATTAGATATCAGGCGTAGTTCTACCACTGTTTGATTATCACAACGAGTTAGGATCTACTTTGCTGGAAATAATCTAAAAGGCCATGGAAAGAAATTAGTTTCTTTTTTTGTTCTAACCATGGTTTCAAATATCGGATGATTCTGATATATATCAACAGTATTGTATCGGTCTTGAGGTACACAAAGTGATTTTAACCCTATCATATGAGCTGATATGAGGACCGATATTTGCTGATATGGCTGATGTTGATGGCTGTCGGCTGATATTGACAATATTGATACTAAAAAACCACTGACCAATATTGATACCAATATTTTATATCATATTTCTAACTTAATTAAATACACTCCCCCTGAAGTTTTGTTAGAAGACATAGTGAGAGTTTTTGGCAAGAGTTAAATGCCTTGTTTATCATTCCATATTTAAGTTGAATTATGGTTCCTCTCATTTTGGCTTCAGACCATTTCTTTATCATGATATGAACAGTTGCAACCTGCTGTTTTTGGTTTTAGATATATGTTGTTTAACAGGTAAAAAGATCTGTCCTACATGATCACTATTTCAATTAAGGGTCCACTGCTAACCAGGTTGATGCAATGGAGAAACTTTACTTGATTGATGTTAGTACTTAGCTGTCATTTAGTGTGATTCTAGTTCCTTGAAAATACTTTCGGACCTTTCCATTGAGGTGTATAACATGTGCTTAAGAAAAGACATCCTTCTAGGATTAATTGTTTTTTGCTATCAAGTCTCTCCATTTGCCTTTACTGTAATTCTCCTTACTCTAGTATCCTCGTCACCATGTTGATTCATTTAGGGGTGGATAGAATGGGAATGTGGATAATGTGATTAAGGCTTTGAAGCAATGTAATGGTTAACAATTTTGGATACAGTGATATTTTTACTTAAGGTACTGTCTCTTGATTGTATCACCAAAATAAATAGTATGTGATTAGGGAAAAGGCTGCCCCATCCCCCCCACCCCCACTTTTTTTTTAACTAAGAGGTCTCATATAGAATGCATGAGCATCTCTATTTTCTCTTTTATTTTTTCTTTATTGAATGTGAAATAGTCCAAAAACACAGTGAAGTGTCTACATTAAAAAAAAATGTCATGTGACTATAATTTTGGCAACTAATGTAAGTATGCATCTATGTGAGACCTCTATAGCTGAGTATGAATCCATGAGTAAACTTGTGAGAACTTCCGGGTAGTGTTTTGGACTTGTAGTATTTTTCTGACACAATTCAATAGTAAAATTAAAATATGACAATGCTATAACAAATCTTATCATTTTCCCCCTCTTCTGGATTCTTTTCTGGTTTCCTTGGTTGCATAGTTTTAAATTGCATGACGAAGTTGGGTTCCCTATTTCACAAATTGGGCTTCTTTTTTATGCCTAGCCCCTCTTATCCATATTCTTGATCATTGTCACCCTGTAAAAGCGTGGCTAGCTGGCCACAATTTCCTTTTCAGAGGGAAACCGGAAGACCTGACCTGTAATTATATACAATACTACATATCATCAGCTACATGACTAAATCGTAACACATCTCCATTGTCAAAGTGTTCCAGTGTAGGTTATCATCCAGAGCATAAATATCAAAAGTGTTTTTCTGTGCAGGTTATCATCCACTTACAGTTACCCTGTACCACCAAATTGATCTATAGATTGCATGTTAAGTCAACAACAAGCACAATATTCCACAATACAACCACTGACTTAAATTTCACTAAGTCTAAATATACACAAAGTTTCATAAAGTCTAAATATACACAAGTCCAAAACAAATGCAAAAACAAACTAAAGTAGCTTCTGTCACGGTTGAGGAGAGTTGGAAGACATGTGGCTTGTCACAAGTGCAAAAGTTCAGGCCATGCCACAACAATATAGTGAGAGGAACCTTCTCTATGTTGTGAGAGGGTGGAAGGGGCTCGGCGGGTGCCGAGACGAGTTCGATACCCGAATCACATGTTTGGGTGATATCGACCTGACTCGGGCCGACTCTACAAGACTCGGCCGAGTCCCGAGATGACTTAGGGCGACTCGGTCGAATCGTCACCCAGTTAGCCTGACTCGGCCCGACTATTTACCCCTTGCTCGAGACCGGTTGAAAGCAAAAAAAAAAAAGAGACCTAACGCTGTCGTTGTGAGCCCTCGCTGCCGCCTTCGCTGTGAGCCCCCCAAGTGAGTGAGGGAGAGGGTGAGGGGAAGAGAGAGGGAGGGAGAGGGTAAGGGAAATCGGGTGAGGAGAGGGAGAGCGAGAGAGCAGAGAGGGAGAGATCGAGAGAGAGAGATCGGGTGAGGGAGAGCGAGATCGGGTGAGAGCCATAGAGGAGAGAGAGGGAGAGATCGGGTGATCTTATATTTCTTTTTCTTTTTTATTTTTGAGTTTTCTCTATTTACCCTTCAAATCTTTCATATTTCTGAATTTACCCCACAAATTATCATATTTCCCCAATTACCCCCTCAAAACAAATTTGTTTCAGACATGTGATACATGAATTTTGATGTCTATATGTTTTTACGATTTGTTGTGATTTTTTCAGATTTTTTGAGTTTTCTATTAGCGTTTTGCGTGTATCGCCCGAGACTGATCCGAGTCGTTGAGACCGATCCGTCTCAGGGCCCGCTGAGTTGGCAACCGAGACCGCAACTTTGAACCATGGAAGAGGCCTACGGTATATTCACACTGGAAGTTTGTGACCACTCTTAAGCATAGGAAATTTCAAAATATTAACCATCTGTCCTACAAGATCTCAAATGAATACCGCACCAAATCTCGAGATGCACTCATCTCAATTATGCAAAATATGAATGAGGTACAAGGTCGCTGAATAATTGAATCATATGAAGTAACCAATGTAAACAAAGAAAATCAATGATAGAGTGATGATGTGAAACGGGAGCCCTCGTTGAGGATCATGCTTCACCAACATGCCAATCTTGCTCTTCATCTGAACTTGAATCTGAATTTTGAATCTGAATATGGATTGAACTTGAATCTGAAGTGATTGGAGAGGCAGCACCTCATGCTTGGAGAAGAGAGGAGCTGAAAAATTGTTAGTGGCTGCAAAACAGAGAGGAAAAGGAGGGCATCGACGATGTTTTGACAAGGAAAAATTAGAAACTAGGGTTAAAGAGAAGTGAGGACAAATAATAATTAAGGTTTCACACTCTAATTATGACACTTAGGGTTTCACCCACCTGAGAGGGTTTCTTTTAGGGTTTCATACACCTAAAAGATAATTTTTTGCTTTAGGGTTTCACACCTCTAAATATAAGAGAAAATCTTCTTCGAGGAAATTCATTTTTTTCCAAATCATCTTCATTGTTTCATTTCTCAAGACTCATGCCTATTTATAGGCTTATAAATATTAAAGACTTGTCTTCACAACCGATGTGAGACTAAAAATAAGACTAAAATATAAAAGAAACAATACTAAATGAGAGTAAATAAGACTCGACTCAATAAAAAATGACTAGACTAAAAAAGAAAAATACAGACTCGATTCAAACACTCGCATGGCCTTGATGTCCCCATCATTCTCCCCAGGTGTTGATGTGAAACGGGAGCCCCGTGTTGAGGATCAAGCTTCACCAACATGCCATTTTGGATCTTGCTTTGCATTTAAACTTGAATCTGAATCTGGATTGAACTTGAATCTGAACTGATTGGAGAGGTAGCAGCTAATGCTTGGAGAAGAGAGAGGTGCTGGAAGAAGACTGCAAAACAGAGAGGAAAGAAGGGCGGCGACTATGTTTTGATGAAGGAAAAAAATAGAAACTAGGGTTAAAGAGGAGATGATAAATAATAATCAGGGTTTTACACTCCTAATTATGACATTAAGGGTTTCACACACTTAAGAGAGTTTCTTTTAGGGTTTCACACACCTAAGACAATTTTTGCTTTAGGGTTTCACATCCTAAATACACGAGAAAATCCACTTTGAGAAAACTTAACTCTTTTTTTTCCTTTCAAATCATCTTCATTGTTTTGTTTCTCAAAACTCATGCTTATTTATAGGCTTACAAAGATTAAAGACTTGTCTTCACAACCAATGTGGGACTAAAACAAGAATAAAATATAAAAGGGAACAATGCCAAATGAGAGTAAATAAGACTAGACTCAATAAAAAAATCTACTAGACTCAATAGAAAGATACAGACTCGATTCAAACACTTGCATGGTCTTGATGTCCCCATCAAGTGGCAATGGTAAGCAATGTGTAAATCTACATATACCACAAGCGGAGGCGGACAAGGGAGACAAGATAATGCAAAGCTCTATCCAACTATACAATGCTAGGTTTTTTCTTTTAGGCTAACAGGACATGCATGAATATGACACGAAGCAATGTTTTTATTAGTGATGGCCAACTGCAAAAGGAATCATGCAGCATCACATTACACAGGAGTTTCCTGGCGCCTACGTATGTTTTTATGGTGATGGCCAACCTGCATATGACGGCAAAATCCTGGCGCCTACCTGGTAACATCAAGTATCCTTGGTGTGTGACTTGCTTAACCTCTAAATATACACCCCTACTAATTTAAGATTAAACAAGTCTTGCCTAGACCATGAATGATAAAAAAGTTATTGATTATCAGAAATAAAGCGTGTCATAAGGCACAATCTACTAGTCAACAATTTGTTCATGTATGCATGTCTCATTTATCCTTGCATGGATAAATATGATTCATCAAAGATAACGAGGAACCATTTCTACAACATCTTGTGTTTACAAGGCTAACTCAATCATGCCTACAAAGGCAGTTTGATGTTATCAACAATTAGCAAAATTAAACCTCCCAAAGGATTCCATAACCTACAACATATCATGTAACAGAAAACAATGAAAATGATAAGCTAAAAGATATGATCAATGACTTATTGATTATAAATTAAACCCAAAGGCTATGGATCTGGATGACACTTTCAAACTCTACTCGAACTCCCTAAAACATATACAACAAGAAGTCATATTTTAAGAGTCCTTTAGATAAAATCTTCTACAGATAAATCCTAAAGCTCAAAACTGAGCTTTTGCAACTTCCAAAACCCTACATCAGACCTCAAAACCATCCACAAATTCATGAAACTAATCTCTCTCTTTTTCTGAAATATCTATATATGTTCTATATAATTAAGACTGATGGACAGGAATATAATATGACATGGCAAGGGACTATATTACAGTTTTTCCTTTCTAAAGGAAATTTTCTGCTCACAGTTTTTGTGTTCCTTCTCTGGACAGAGGCTTACACAAAATATTCAAGAGGGGAGAGTATTAGCAAATTCAAATCCAACCCTGCCTAGAACTATGTATCTTCATCCAACTCTAAATGTCAGCAAGATACTTTATACGTAAAGTTCCCTTTGGTAACTAATTTATCCTCTTAGCAAAATTTGAAATTTGTAATATAGCTGTAAAAGATCTTACATGAAACATGAAGGTCCTATTTATGGAAATCCCTAAAAAGATCAAATAGAATTTATTTTTTTTAAAAAAACGTTTAGCATAAAGATGTTAATTTCCTTGATTAATAAGCTTACAGATCTTCTACTTCTCTTTTGTTTGATTTCAACCCTTCAACTCTATGAAAATCCTTTCCTTCTTGTTTCATTCTTACATAACTTTTTATCAACTTTTAGGGTAATTAGCTGAAGTTTTATTTTATTCTTTCCTTTACAGTATATGAAAAATGACAATACTAGATTACAGACATAATCTCACTTTGTATGATGACTCTAATAAAACCAAAAGTCTAAATCAATATGATAATATAGCTAAGTGATATGTGTATTTACTCTCAAAAGTAACTCATAAATATGATTAAATCATGTTCTCCTCATAAATAGTTAATACCTAATATTCTTAATTATGTAATTGGGATTTAGATCTTGAGCATTACTACCATGAAAATGACATTAGTTGTTCAAAAATATTATGTAAAATTTCCTGAGGATCTTCTCAACTCTCAATATGTAGTTACAATCCAAGACAGATGAAAATTGGATGATAAATCTAGACGGGTTTCATCTTGTAGACCGCTTGCCCTAATAGTTGATAGGGACCTACCTGTAAATGGCTAGTTGTTTTTTATTTCTAGCCCTCTCCGTATTTTCCTTGGCCTTGACAATGCCATTTCTTTTAAGGGTTGATTTGAGTTTGACGTTGGCCCACAAATATCATGACAAATTTTCTGTGGAGCCTTTTAATATGGTGTTTTTTCCCATAGCTGACCGTATGTTTATTGGGAAACGACTAAGGTGGTGATACACTGATAAATCTGATAATATTACTAGATGGAGGACAGGTTTGATTTTCTATACATAACTTGTGTAGAAGTTTGATTGTGACCTGATTTTTACTAAGATTGTCTGTGTGTCTATATATGTGTGTGGTTGTGTGCAGGCAGGCAGGCTCATACTAAGATTGTCTCTCTGTGTATGCCTGTGTTCTCCCCCAGAATTTACTCTGGCGGTGTGTGTAAAACCTAATCTTGTAATATTTATTCCCAATCAGGTCAAGTTAGTTTTCTTTTTAATGTATGGTTTCAACCAACAAATACAGGTTGGGCAATCAATACTATGTGCCTAGCCTCTTTATTTGTTAAACCAATTGGCAGATCTAGTCTTCTTCATTTTTACCCTCTTTCTCATTGGCCCATCTAGCTTCTTCAGAGTGTAATATCTACTACATAGAGTTTGTGTTTAGCTTTGCATAAGAGAGTAATAATGCCTTTTTATCTCTCAATTTTGCTTTCTTGAGGTGCAAAAGAGAGTTACTATGCCTTCCAATATCACTTGTCTTTATTGCTATCTCACCTTTTTACGGGATCTAGAAAAAGGTAAAATATGGTTCTTTCACAAGTCAAAACATGTTCCGGTATAAAACTGTTGTAAAATTCTTGATGAGAATAGACATATTGGTGGAAACATTCCTGATACTCATTAACATGCTCTTGTGGAAAGCTAGTTTGTGAAGCTATATCTGTTATAGACAATGGACACAACCTATGTTATTTCATATGTATTTACATTTTCTGGCTGCCAGATTCACATGTTCAAAAGGTTTCTTGTGTCAGAAATATCAACAACTTTTCTTTCTCTATTTCATCTATATTTACATTTTTTTGTGGCTGTCAGATTGATGGTCCAAATCCGACTGCTTGTTGGAAGGAAATCTATGACCGAATAAGAAACAATAAATGGAATGAACTTAATGCTGAAGGTGAAGGACATGATTTTCAAAGTCCTGGGTCTGAAATGTTTGGCTTCAAAAATCCAAAAATAGCCCAACTTATTCAGGTTCGTTTTTCAAATCTCCCTTTCAAAGAAAGTTTCACATGGATTGATATTTTTCTGTTTTTAGCATATGAATATTCATTTCCACTTATGTCAGTACACTATCCCTTGAGATATCGATCAATCTGGTTTTAAATATCATGATTACTCTGTTTTAGTTTGTTCAATGGAAAAAATTTCCTCTTGTTCAAGTTATTTAAATTTAAGATTGGAGTATAGTTTCTCTGAGTTACTTTTCTCAGGAGACGAAATTATATTGCCTTGGAAATACCTTTTTAGCAGATCACATTTATCAGTTGAGTTGATTGTTTTGCCATGAAGGTTCTGGTGCAACAGAACTTGTGATTTAGGTTCTTGTTGGGACTATTAATTGTGTTCCCTTGCAATCTTTTGTGCAGTGTTTAGTTACAAACATAATTAAATGGCTTGATCACAGGCTTGTGATGGGGCTAGAATTTTTAGTTTGCAGACATCCAAAAGTGTTTAATCAGCCCCATATTCTGCCTAGCTGCATACAAAGTACATGCGAACCAAACTTGTGATTGGTTCACACACAGTGTGCGGTGATTTTGAAAGATAACCAGTTGCCTAAATATGTTTATAATTCCAATCTTGTGTTTATACTTCATAGTGATTAATCAGGAATGCCTAAGACTTGTGAGTGACATATATCAGAATTTTGGTTTGCAGGTTTTCAGAATGTCTCTTCAGGTGTAATTTGCCAAAATATAAGCCAGAATTTGCCAAAATATAAACCAGACATTTTATTTAGTTCTCGTTCATGTATTGGTTGAGTTGAAAAATGGCTATTTGTTCTTTGTAGCTTCAACCTGAATTTGCAGAGTTTCTAAAGCTAATTTAATCTTCTACACTAATTTAATTTTGCTAATTGTTGCGGAATATAAGTACTGAGTCTTGACGCCAACCGGTTTCATTTGAAATTTTTCTTCTTCTTTATGTGCTATTACAAGCCAAATTCAGTGCCAAATATCATGAACTTTGCTACTCAAACTATTAATTAATGACTAGCTAATGTTACCTTCATGAATTTTCCCTTCATTTTAATTTTCATCTTTTTGGGTTTGGGAAGAAAATGTAGAAATTGCTGAACCAAAAAAAGGGTTTGTTTATGATGTTTTATTTTTCAGATCAAATATCCAACTAACCCTATAATTTATCAGATGTTCAATCTTTAGTTTAAGAATTATTAGTCAATAAAAGACTTAACATAATTGACCTGAATTTCCATTGTACTGTAAATAACAGTGAATTTCTTTTAGTATATTTTGCCTATCTATGCCTTATTTTAGGTTGGTTGAGCATGATTCCAGACCTAGTCATGGATTTTGTTTGCTCGCCAATTTATTAGTTCTTTATTAGTCCTTAATCAAGTTAAATGCAATCTACTGTGAAGTGCACTTCTGAACAGTTAAAACTTCCAAAAAATTGCATACTGCTCCATTGTTATGGTCCCATGGAGGAAATTAGTTTTCTCTCAAATTGTGCTTGATGTTGGCATATTTTTCCAACTTGGGATAATTGGAGCGTCTTGGAATATTAATACTTTCACATGCTTTATATTTACAAGCTGCAGTTCATGGTTGTTTTGGCTTTCAGAGTGCTGATGCTGATTACTGACCTGCATTTGACTTATCCATTGTAATGGTCTGTTAAGTTGCATTAATAGGTTAGAAAAAGGAATTCCTAGTGCTAAGGGAAAAACCAGTATCAAAGACAATAATCTGTTTCTGGAGGAGGAAAATACGACGATGTAGCTCAATAAAGTGAGGTTTTTCATAGTGAGTTAACACAATGTTAGGCTGCTTTTAGGTAGTTTCTACAATCAAGCTTCACATGAATTGCATGGTAGAGTAGCTATCCAAATGGCTCTCTCCAGCATGGCTCTCTCCAGCATGTGTATTGTGAGGAACATCAAGCCTGAATTATTTATGACTACAAGATAAGATTATTCATCATCTTATTTTTATATCATGCAGCACAGAATGAAATGTATTTACTGTCTCTTTTCCATTCTTTTGCGGGGAATAGATCTTAAATACTGTTATCTATCGATCTCGGGAAATATCTTGGGGCAAAGACTTTTCTCAAATAAATCATCAGAAATGCCAAGATATTTCCTGTCAATTCCAAAGTCGTAGACTAGTTCCTTTATGATTTCCTTAATGTACTGAGCCTTGGCCATTCTCAAAATAATTATAATTAATAATAAAAGAAATTCAATAGTGTTGTTGTGGATGATCCTTTGCTGATGAAATGATAACTTTACCATTTCAGTAAACGATGAGACCATTGACAACACCTGTAATGGGTCAATATACGGCTCATTAAGGGCTCATTAAGTGAGTATTTTTGATATAATTTCTTGAATGTATGTTTTTCTGAGATTTTTTTCGTGGTGTTTTTTTATGGAAAACATTCCTGAGCTATGACAGTTGACAACTATCTGATCTGTATACTTATTATCAGTAGGAATACATTTAACAGTCGTAAGATCTCATTGCTTCATAACAGCCAATGAAACCTGGCTCTGTGGTGAAGGGGCCGGTTGGGAAATGGGAGGTCCCTGGTTAAAGACAGGAGTCTGGCCTTTGTTCAGGAGAAAAAAGAAAAAAAAAAAAAAACACAAAAAGTCTCTTCGCAACAGTTTTTCTTAAGAGTCGCTGTTCAACAATTAAATTGAAGCTATCTTGAACATGCCATGTACAAATAAGATAAAGACTTGAGAATTTTCTTGAAGAAGAATGTTTCCTGATACCATGGATCTGTAATATTCATTGGCTGTTCCTGGCTCAAAACTAATTTCTGTATATACCTACATACAACGGTTTATACTTAGGTAGCTTACAGGCTTCAAATTTTCTTTTATTCTTTTATTCTTTCTTTTTTTTTTCACTCAGTATTTTCAGCATATTGTCTTATATTTTGATATCTGAGGACAAACTCTTTTTGCAGGACTTGCCAAACTCTAGATTTTGCTCAAAATACTTTGAAAGCTGTCGAGATGTGCCTGAAAGTTACAGAGCAGTTCATGTTGCCTGGAAAGATCTTGACCGGTGTAGCGTTTGCCACATGGACGAGGTAAAAACTAGTGTTCTGCTTCTCTTATTTATCACGTGCTGAGTTTACAAGTTATTTATAGAGCAAGAAGCTTGCCAGATTTCATATTTCTTTTCCAGCATTGGAATTTGCTTTCCTCTGCCATTTTACGGTAGCTACTTTAAATTTATGCTAAATCGTTTTTTCCTGTTGTAGGAGTATGAGGATAATCTGTTCTTGCAATGTGATAAATGCCGTATGATGGTTGGTGTTTACTTCTTTTCTTTTCTTTTCTTTACTTTTTTTTTTTTTTTTGCGTCTTTATGGTTTGAAGCTGTCAATTCGATTGCCAGCAAGTCCCTAACTTGTAGCGTTTCAAAATTCCTTTTCAGGTCCATGCTAGATGCTACGGTGAATTAGAACCTTTAGATGGAGTTCTTTGGTTCTGCAATTTATGCCGTCCCGGGGCACCAAAATCTCCTCCACGATGTTGCCTCTGTCCTGTTACAGGTATTTTTGTTTACATTTAAACTTTGATTTGTATACTGTATGTTGTACGCATCTGGGATTTAACATTAACTGCGATTCTCTTGCAGGTGGTGCAATTAAACCTACGACTGATGGGCGATGGGCTCATCTGGCATGTGCCATGTGGATCCCTGGTTTGTTAAAAATCTTCTTGTCAGTTTTCAATTTGTAATTCTTGTTTCGTAGGTGATACAAACAAAGCAGGCTATGAGATTATCTTGGTTAACACAACCAAGTTCTATGCAGAAACTTGCTTGGCAGATGTGAAGAGAATGGAACCTATTGACGGGCTAAGCAGAATTAATAAGGTCTTCTTTCTTTGCTTTGTTTTGTACCTCCATGCTCGTATCACTGCTTTCTTTGCTTTGAAGGAGCATGCATGTTAATATTTCTTTTGGACAACATTGGCAGGATCGATGGAAGCTTTTATGTAGCATCTGTGGTGTTTCGTTTGGAGCTTGCATTCAGGTTGGTTGAAAGTTTTTTTTTTTAATAATAGAAATGCATAACTTTTGTCTCTTTATTTTAATTCCTTTCAGGTTGCTATAGTTCACAATGTGTTCATACTTTTATACATGGCATACATTTTTCCTTACTTGGAGATGAGCCCTTATTTTCATATGCCCTATATCTATTAAAGTGGCAACAATTACACCAAAACATCGAAGTTGTGTTGATGGTTGAGGGCATGGTTCAAAGTCTCGGTCTCGGCCGCCGACTCGGCCCGGCACCGAGACGGATCGGTCTCGGCGACTCGGATCGGACTCGGGCGATACGCAAAAAACGCTACATAGAGCGCCAAAAAAATTATGAAAAAATCATGACAAATCATAAAAAATGTAAACATCCAAATTCATGCATCACATATTCAAAACATATCACCTAACACTCAAAACATAACGTGAAAGCATAAATACAAGCGTCGTCGGTAGAAAAATATCAAAATACATGCATAATATAGTAAATTGCACAAAATAATTCATAAGTACCTGCTAATATAGTCATTTCCACATTGAATTACGAGGCGGCTCCAAATCATCATTATCATCTGGCCCGCGATAAGTATAGAAATCAGGCATATAGTTTCCATAAGGATAATGATATGTTTGGGGTGAGATCCTGTAGGCTGAGATGATTGGCCAGAGGATTCACTATCAGAGTAATATGGCGGTAGGGGTTGTGCAATATCAGCTCCATGGTGATAATACCCAAAACCTCGATATTCAGTGCTGCTAGTAGAGTATTCACCAGTGCTAGAATAATCAGTGCCAGAATATTGGCCAGATGTCAAACCCACCCCTGTAAATGGCCTTCAAGACTATGATGACCATGTGAGTAGTTATCATGTCCACTCGAATAATCATCGCTAGAACTGAATTCGACCAACCGATCCAAATGCCTACGCTGCTGTGAAATCCCCGCCCGGCCTCCATGATCTGTATCTTGTGTGGCATAATATTGTGAATCCCATGTTAAAGCATCATCTCGTTGGCTTCCACCAACACCCTGAGTCTCTTCAACATTACCACCATCACCACCATCACCACCATCACTGCCGCCATCACCCTCACCACCATCACCCTCACCACCATCACCGCTGTCATCATCACCGCCATCACCATCATCACCGCCACTTTCGTCAGTATGACGAATACCTTCATCTAACCAACCTAAGTCATCTGGTGGTAACATCGGCTGTTCTCCCTCACGGATCCACTCATCCAAATATCATCATCATTGAAAATATTGTTCAGATCAATTGGGTTGTAATAATCATCAGTGTCGTTTTTGCATGTCAAGTTTCTTACTCGCAACCGCATATTGTAATGCACATATACTAGTTTATGCAACTTTTTCATTGCCAACCGGTTGCGCAGTTTTGTATGAATTAGTGATCACGTGCTCCAATTTCTTTCACAACCCGATGAAGAACATGTTTGGCTTAAGACTTTGATGGCAATTTTCTGCAGATTGGGAGCTTCTTCGCCATAATTAATCCACCAATCAGCTGGAAGAGATTGTTGCACTGCTCTTCTAGTTAGTGAGCTTCCAAATTCTCCAACTCCATCCACAAATAATTTTATCTGTGAGAATACACATCACAAGTGTTAATATTTGCATAACATTATATCGATGAAATAAATAAATTATTATTACCTCATTAATAGCTCTTGCTTGTTTAGTCAAATCTGGCTCCAATCTTTTAATGATCTCCTTTAATCCATATCTCACTTCTGGATGTGTAGAAAAGTTTTTTGAATATTGGAGTGCTGGATTTAAAAAATATGCTGCAATAATGTAAGCAAACGATTGTTATGATATGACAGTTTCAATTTCTAGTCAACAAATATGATTTCTAGGCAAATGAATTACCAGCAGCATGCAAGTGTCTATGCAATTGTCCCTCCCATCTTCTATCAATGATGTCCCAGTATTTCTTCCAGTTCTTATTTGAGGCCTTTATAGCCAATTTTGCTCTATCCATAGCTTCATATATAATAGATAGTGTAGGTTTCTTGTCCTGGTCCACTATCTTCAAGACTCTAACAAGATGATCCGTAATGTTTTGGACCTCTCTTGCCTTCCAAAACCGGTCAGTCAGAATGAGATTAGTAACCTTATCTCGCACACTTCTTCTACTCCTTTCCTTGTTGAATTCACGCCATTCGGTAGTCGTGCACATTCTTTTCAAATCTTGCTCATAGCGAATAAGGCTTTCAATAGAAATAAACTCCGTGGCAAACCGTGTTATACCTGGTCTCAACAAATCTCTATCTTTGGTATATAGCTTCATTAAATTCACCACTTTGAGGCTATTGTAAATGAATGATGTGATCACCTTAGCATCATCCAATGTCTCCTTGACTGATTTCAAAGAGCCAATATCTTCAAGCATCAAATCAATGCAATGTGCTGCACAGGGAGACCAAAACAAATGTTTTCTCTTCTCCATCAACATGTGACCAGCTGCTTTGAAACTTGCCTCATTATCTGTTACAACCTGCACGATATTTTCTTCGCCAACTTCATCAACAACTTTATCCATTAGCGAGAATATATACTCAGCAGTCTTCGAGATATTAGTTGTATCAACAGAAGTATGGTAGATCATGCTTCTATCACAATAAATCATGAAATTAACAATAGGCTTTTCTATTATGAGAACTCCATCCATCACACATGATCGTGCAACCATACTGCGGCCATTTTGTTTTTATTGAAGCAATATATACTCCAATTTCTTTCACTTCCTCCTCTAAATAGAGATTGCCAATCTGGTACCCTGTAGGGCCTTTTACACCTGGACCTGCCTCCGCAATAGTATTAATCATGGCTTGGTAGTAAGGACCACTATCAGCTGCATTGAATGGTATTGCATTGTAGTGAAAGAACTTCGCCACGGATTTCCCAACTTTTTTCATATTCTCAGTTGAGAACATGCTTTTGATTGATTTCTGTTTTGTTGGGAACATATAAGGATCAATACCACGAGCTGGAATTTCAGCTTCTCTCATAGTCATACTCCGACGCAATCCACGGTTACTCCCTGATCCCACGGTTCAAAGACTCGGCCGAGTCGGAGACGAGTCAGCCGAGTCGTATCCGTCTCGACCCACTCCGAGACGAGTCCGAGTCACGAGTCGGTCGACTCAACTCAAAAGAGGCCGACTCGGCCGAGAATTGGAGTTCACTCGGTCGACTCGGCATTATAATGATGATTTTGTGTCTCATCGCAATTCAACGTGGAAATAACTACATTAGCATGTATTTATGAATGTAGTTTGTGTAATTTACTATATTATGCATGTATTTTAATATGCTTATACCAACGACGCGTGTATTTATGCTTTCGCTTTATGTTTAGTGTGCTAAGTGATATATTTTGGACATGTAATACATGAATATGGATGTCTAAATTTTTTTTAAGATTTGTCGTGATTTTTTCAGAATTTTTTGAGCATTCTATGTAGCGTTTTGCGCGTATCGCCCGATACCGATCCGAGTCGCCGAGACCGATCCGTCTCAGTGCCCGCCGAGTCGACGGCCGAGACCGCGACTGTGAACCATGCCTGATCCTGAAGGCTGTGAACTACTGCCACCAATATCAACTCCTTCTGCCGATCTCCAAGCCATTTCACGACTTTTTTTCATGGCTTGTTTCAGTTGTCTTCTTTCAACTCCTTCTAAACACCAACTTCTTCAATTTCATTATCAGAATCTTCTTTGGTCACATCATAGAAATCTTCCTCACTTAAAGATCTCATAAGTCGGTCTTTTTTAGATTTAATGGCCGCTCTTTCTTTGCTACCTTCAGAAAGATGTCGTCTCATTATTTGAGATATCTCTTTTGATACTCGCAAGTATCCTTCCACCTGACCGGGTACATGTGCTATATGCTGCTTCAATCTAGTGATACCACCATGGACTTGTTTCCCACAATAATTGCACTTCACAAGTTTTCTACTTCCACCAACAGGGGTACCATGTTCCCATCCAATATCGCGTTGCTTTGGAGCCATACTGAAATTTAAAAAAATTATCCGTTAAATTAAATTAAAACTAAAATTAACTAAATTAAAAAACATTAAATTAAACTCAATTAAATGAAACTACATTAAATTAAACTAAACTAGTTTATACTAGATTAAGCAATACTAACTTAATTACCTAACTTCAATAAAATTATTAAATTACCTAACTTAATTACAAAACTTTATTAAATTAAATTAACCTAAATTAAGTTAACTAAACTAATTTAAATTAAATTCAATTCAATTAAATGAAACTACATTAAATTAAACTAAACTAGTTTATACTAGATTAACTTACACTAACTTAATTACCTAACTTTAATAAAATCATTAAATTACCTAACGTAATTACAAAATTTTATTAGATTAAATTAACCTAAATTAAGTTAAATTAACTTTACCTAAACTAAACTAAATTAAATGACATTAAATGCAAATTAATTAGAGAGAGAGGAACAGAGGGAGAGAGACGGAGACAGAGGAGAGAGGGGAACACAGTGGAGGAGAGAGAGAGACGGAGAGAGAGGGACAGAGAGAGAGACAGAGAGAGGGAGAGAGAGAGACAGAGGGGGAGACTGAGAGGGAGGGAGAGAGAGAGACAGATACAGAGAGAGAGAGATACACAGAGAGAGATACAGAGAGCGAGAGAATCCGACAGAGAGAGAGAGAGATACAGAGTGAGAGAGAGAGAGTCCGGCAGAGAGAGAGATACAGAGTGAGAGAGAGATACAGAGGGAGAGAGAGAGATAGAGTCCGACAGAGAGAGAGTCGCTGCGGAGAGAGAGCCGGGAGAGAGTCGCTGCGGAGAGGGGGAGAGAGAGAGAGATAGAGAGAGAGAGAGCGCGCGGCGCTGCGGGGGAGAGAGACAGAGAAAGGGAGAGAGAGGCACAACGAGAGGGGGAGAGAGAGACTGAGAGGGAGAGAGGGGAGAACATACCTGCAGGCGACGGCGACGGCTACGGCGGGGGACGGCGAGGGCGTCGCGGGGGGGACGGCGAGCGAGAGAGAGAGAGAGAGATCAGATCTGATCTCTCTCTCCCTCATCGCGTTTTTAAGGGCGCAGTCACGGGGTCCGAGTCGGCCCGGATCGGGTCCGACTCGGACCCGATCCGGGCCGACTCGGCGATACTTACTTGACTCGGGCCTCCGAGTTGAACCGGAGGGGGCCGAGTCGGATACGACTCGGCCGAGTCGTATCCGACTCGGCCGAGATTTTGATCCCTGCAAAGCATTTGTATTCGGACTTGTAACTGCATTGCTGTTGCTGGTAGCCAAATTCTAATAGTGTACTTAGAAGAAATCCATTGATTATGTTACTCAATAATTCAAATATCAAAATAATATATTTATATTTAAAATAAAGTTTTCAATCAACTTGCACGTGCTTGAGACTTATGCCATCTTGACAGTTTGTCTTGTGTGTGCCTGGAAAGTGTCACACTCCCCTTGAGAAATTGCTTTCTTCTCTCATGGTAAGGGTAAACTCTTTTCTACTCACGAGAATATTTTCTAAGATTGTTCCTATGTTGCACTTGCTCAACTATATTTGATGAATAGTGTAGGTCTCCTGTCTACCATCTGGTATTTTATGCTTTGAGGTAATTACCTCCATTTTCAATTACCTTGTCCAGGAACATGGATCCAACTTACTAGTTCACATTATATTGCTGCTGGGTGAAAAATCTGGTCAACTTTTTTATGTAGCTTTCTCAATCTTAAGCTGTTCCTCTACCCGACCTGACCCCTTCTCTGATAAGAAAGACATCCGGGATAATGATTTGACTGTATGTGCGTTCACGTGGCCATCTGTGATCTCAACTCGGTTGTGCATTTCCATTGTAAAAAATGATGAACAGAAAATACACCCTCTAATTTGGATTGTCATTTGCTGAGGTACTCTTGCAGACAGTTTGGTTATGATGTGTGCATGATGTGAGGTGTATATGTCATGTGAGATTAAGGATGGCAAATGGGTCCGGCTCGAGTCGTGTCAATTTCAACCCAGACTGCCCCAAACCTAACCTAATCATTACATAGGTTACAGGAATGGTTTGGCGGGGGACTAGAGAAATAAAAGAATAAGAACAAGGATTTATTTGACATCACGTTATTGGTGGCAAATCACACCATGATCAAGATGGCTATCATGGCCTCACACCACCATAAAATATCACAATCTCCATCGTAATAAAATAATTTCAGAAACTTCTAATTGTTTTTCATTCTCAAAATCACCAATACATAAAAGAAATGCTTAATGCCTTTTATAACAATAAAGTTTGCTGAAGAAGAAACCGAATCCTAAAATGTACAACTAATCCTTATCTAAAAGAAATTTAATCAAATCAAATCTTCAATGCTTTGATTGACTTTAGGGTCCAAGAGACTTATCGATAGGCATGCAAAGATTTTGAAAATAAAATAAAATTGTTTAAAAAAATAAAGTCTGTCTTTTTTAAATATATTGTTTCCCCCCTTTCTCCTTTGAGATATCTCCAAATATATCTAGTTTCCAAAGTCGTTTTGCATCAAATATCCCCTAATTGGAGAAAAATTGTCCTTGAGTTTTTTGAAATAGGAGAGAATAACAAGCTTCAAATGAATAGACTGGACTTGATGTTGATCTCGACATCGAATTCGTTGAACGAGCTTCATCAAAAGTTGTTCAAAATTGACTTTCCTCTTGTTCAAGCGTGATTTGGTGTTGAGTGGAGAAGAAACTTACCTTTGATCATAAAATTAAATGACTACATGATCTCTTTTGTCGGTTGGATTATTGGCATGATTGGCTCCAAAAGTGATGATGATACTTTGTTTGGCAAAAAAGAAATTAACTCTGATTGTAGTGATACTAGACCATGCTATATTTTTGGTTTTGGCTTTTGCTTGGGTTCAGTCCCTAGATGGAATATTAATTCAAGCTCGAGCTTTAGGTTTGATTTTGGCTCTGGCTCTAGCTCAGGGTCTGACTTTGGCTTGGGCACTTTGATTCATCCTTCAAACGAGAAGCCCATGTGTCAGGCATTTATCACTTTAAGTCGGGCATCTAACGCTTTAATTCTTGTGACCATCTCCTTATTTTTGCATTGAATGACAACATTTTTCTCTCAAAGAATTTTCTTTGTAATCTCTCTGTCCATTAGATCCGAAGAAGATTGAATCAAAAACTAATAGCTCTCTTCACCTCTGATTTACTAATGGATCTGAACTTAAATCTGATTTCAAAGAATGGGGAACAAGTTTGCGAGCGAGCAGTGAAAGTAAAGAAGGAATAGAAAATAACGATAGATTTGGCATATTGGTGGTCACACCACCACAAAAATATCATAGTCTCCATCACAGAGAAATAATTTTTAGAAAATTCTATTTTTTTTTCCCATTCGATCAAAATCTCCAACACATAAAATAAAGAGTTAAAGCCCTTTATAACAATAAAGACTTGTTGATCCTTTCAAAAAAAAAAAAAAAAAAACAGACTTGTTGAAGAAGAAACCAATTCCTAAAATTTAGAAACTAATTCTAGTCTAAAAAATGTAGTTAAATTACATTTTTCAAAATATTTGTTAATTTGATTAACTTTTAGGCCTAAGAGATATCTAAAAAATGAAGTTACCTTTATAAATATGCATGCAAGGATTTTGAAATAAAATAAAATTCTTTGAAAAAAAAGTATAAAAATATTTTTTTCTATTGTCTTGTGATTTATTTATTTTCTTCTTCCTTTTTCACTTGCTCCTTTGAGATATCTCTAAATATATCTACTTTCCGAATTTGTTCTACATCAATAGTTCATACTGGCCAATGTTAAATCAACCCATTTATTATCATGTAACCTGATTCTGACTTGCGCAACCTGTTCAATTTGGTCTTTTTTAATTGGAAAAATTAGGTCTGAATTTGGCTGCAGCGGAACTTTATTACTATCGGGGTCAAATCAGTCTTGAAAGCTTAACTAATATTCAATTATATAATATCTTATACTCAATTCATGACCTTCAATTTTTTTTTTTAATCTTTTCATTTAAAATTCCAATCCGCAGAAAAAACAATGTGAATAAGTGTTTTAGAAAAACTAAATCATTGAATCATAAGTTTAATTCATTTCATAAGCTGGTTCAACAGAAGTAAGCATTTCCAAAAATTAAATTAATATTCTAAATTGTATGACAACCTTGCCAGTGTTGTGCTTAATGTTTTATTATTTCACTGCCTTTCCAAGTTAGATAAGGGAGGAGGGTTGTGTTAGGTAGTCGACAATCAGAAGAATAATAGTCAGATCTATATGGCATGAATTTTAAATATTATAAAGTTATATCGACAGAGAATTTGCCCACACAACATAGCTTGATGGAATTAGATGTTTTTTGTGAAGAAGTGTGGAAGTTTAGAACTAGAGTGAATACTACACTAAGATCTAGATGGTGGAATTAAAAAGGAGAATCTGGTGCAATTTAAGGATAATTTGATGAAAGAAGGTTGTTGGAATGACATTATGTGGAACAATATGTTTAGTTGTATTAATAAGATGGTTAGAATAATTCATATATAATCTAAGGGTAATGAATTAGCTATAAGAAGGGTTAGAGGTTGAGTAAAGGAATCCAAAAGGTAATTAAATTATTAAAGTGAAGAGCTTATCATATAAGGATTTGGAAAAAGTGTAGCAATGAGATAAATTTAGAGAAATATTAGTTGGAAAGGAAGTTAAGCAGTTCGTGAAGCCTATGAGAATTTTATATGAAGCCAAAAGCAAAAGCAAGAGAGAAATATATGTAAGCATGTTAAGACGAGAGAAAGAAAGAGTTAAGATGTAGAGAATGTTTAGACGGATTAAGAGTAAAAATCCTAGAGTATTTGTAAATGATGAAATTAAGAAAAGGTAGAGTTTTTTCATAATTTGTTTTATGAGAATCAGCGGTATGAAATTAGATATATTTGGCAAATTAGGCTTAGCGAAGTTAAAGCACCCTAAAGAAAATGAAATCTTAGAGAACAATAGGACTTTGATGATATTCTTATTGAAGTTTGGGAGTATCTAAGGCATACATCATTAATATGATCAATTTAGTCATTTAACAAAATCAAAGGTACTAGGTGCCAGATGACCGGAGGATTAGCACTTAGGTACTTGTATATAAAATAAAGGAGATACGCAAAATTACTCAAAGCTATAATGGGATCAAGCTTATGAGCCATATAACAAAACTTTGGGAGAGTGTAATTGAACAATGACTTAGAAAGAAGCATCTATTTTCAAAAGCTAATTTGATTTTATGTTTGGGAAGTCAACCATATAAGTTTTTTATTTACTTAGGCAATTAACAAACATATACGGGGAGGACCTACGTATGATTTTCATTGATTTAGAGAACTTCATGGTCCCTGGGAAAGAATATGATGATGGGTTTTAGTAAAGAAACAAGTATCTAATTGGTATATTGATGTGGTCAAAGATATGTATAATGGGGCAATAGTTAGGGTGAACCATTAGAGGGAAGACTTGAGCCGTTCCCTAGTCCATAGGCTTACACCACCGACAAGCATTAAGTTCTTGTCACTTTGCATTAGTGACGGATGAACTTACTAGGCATATCTAGATGAAGGCCCATGGTACATGTAATTTGTTGATGAATATAATATTATTTAACGAGATCACTGGGGAATAAGTTCTAAACTACGAAGATAGAGAGAAACTTTAGAATCTAAAAGATTTAGAATTAGTGAAACAAAATTATTCATATGAAAAGCAACTTCAGCAAAATTTGTGAGAAGAAATGAAATTATAATATAAAATTGATGGTCAAGAAATACATCAGTGTGCTTATTTTTGTTATTTGGGATCAATCATCCATCAAGGTGGAATAAAAAAAGGTGTGATTCATAGAAACACAACGGGATGGTTGAAGTGTAGAAGTGCTATGGAGTTTTATGTGATCATGGGTTACCTCTGAAATTAAAGGAAAAAAAATGCTATAGAATGGCTATAAAACCTATAATGCTTTATGGTTAGAACATTGGGCAATTAAGATACTTGTCAAAAAAATTAGTGTAGCAGAAATGAGAATGTTAAGATGGATGAGTGACAATACACTAAGAATAGGGTAAGAAGTTAGCGCATCCGTAGAAAGTTAGAGGTTTCTCTTATTGATGATAAAATGAGGGAGAAGCAATTGTGATGGACTTTACATGCAATGTGTGCACCAATTAGGAAAAGTAATATGATTATA
Source organism: Agave tequilana (assembly GCA_038442645.1). Classification (NCBI taxonomy): domain Eukaryota; kingdom Viridiplantae; phylum Streptophyta; class Magnoliopsida; order Asparagales; family Asparagaceae; genus Agave; species Agave tequilana. The sequence goes on from JAVJIF010007973.1 coordinate 28,512, forward strand.
ATTGGGGCAATGGAGATTGAGGGGAACCTAACTTAAAATAAGGACAATTAAGAAGGATATGTTAATGCTTTATGTTACTAAGGCTGTTTGGTTGTCGTAATTGGCCGTAATTCATAAGTCATAATTGGTAAATTCTTTTACAGTTGTAAATGAGTTACATGCATGTAAGTTTTACGGTGTATGGTTGGTAATATAAAGTTGTAAGTGGGAAAGTGTATTGTGTTTTACGATATTTGGTTGTCGTAATGTGTAAGTCATATGTGAAAAAGTTGACCACAAAATTTACTATTTGATGATTTAAAAATTTTTAATATTGAAAATAAATTCTAAAAATGCTAAATATTACAAAAATTAATATTAACATAAAAAAATACAAATTTGCATGACCACAAAATTAACTGTAAGTGGGTTATAAGTGGTAATTGAGTTGCAAGTGAGTGGTAGTTGAGTTGCGTAAGTCTTTTACGAATTACGGTCCAAACAAACACCATAGATGTAATTGGGTTGTAAGTCATTTACTAATTACGACTTTTTACGACTTGCGTCCAAACAAACGGCCCCTAAGAGATGACCCTTAATAGATTGAATGGGAGAAAAGGATTCATGTAGCTGATCTTGAAAAATTTGGATAAAGGCTTTATTGTTGTTGTCGTCTAAATTGTAAATCTTGGTATTTTGGGTGCTTTACATTCATTGGAGAAGACTATGCGACAAGGTGGAAGAGATTCCAAAAAATTCAGCATCCAGAATCATGGACATATATGTACAAGCTCAGGCTATCGACAGCAGTAGATGATTGTTGATAGCGAGCCAGGACGGTCGATCGCGAGCTAGCAGAGACGAGACATCTCAGTCTGTTTACAGCTGACACACATCTGTCGACAAGTAGCAATATATGCTGAATACTTGCTGACAGGAGATCAACCGCTGCTTTAACAGAGACCGGGCGTGTTTCGGTCTGTCGACAGCTGACACGCAACTCTCGACAGCTATAGATATTTTTAGAATTCGAACTTTTTTCAGATTCTGATTTTGAAAGATTTTCTGATCCTTTTCTGTGAAGGCGGTTGATTGGATGGATATGATGATTTTGCTAAAGATTTGGAAGGTATAGATTTATTCTAAATGTTTATAAAACTCAGGGTTGTCGGTTTTAGAAAAAGAGCTTGAAAGAGAGATTTTCACTTTATATTGAGAGTTTGAGAGATCCTAAAGAGAGATGCTTGTAAACTCTTGTATTGTTTCTCAAGTTAATAAGATTTTCTCCTCTCTCAAATCTTGTGCTCCTTGATTTGTGTTCTTCCTCTTGTGGTGATCAAGGTATATTTCTTTCTACGGTAGATCTCTCAGTGCTTCTGCAATTACCCTTATTGTTTGGTAGTGTCTATCACAATAATTGGTATTAGAACGATGGCTAGTAACACGACCACAATGAAGTTCGAGGTGGAGAAATTCGACGGGACTTCCAGTTGTGAAAAATGCGGGTAACGACGTTGCTTGTAAAGGATGACACTCACAAGGCGCTGCTTAGCGTTGAGGAGAAGCCTTCCAAGATGGAGGCGATGAGTGGGTTGATCTTGATGCTTGAGACAAGGCCACTATTCTACTATGCTTATCAGATCTAGTTCTTTTAATGAATGAGGAAATAACTGCATGTTTATGGTGTAAGCTGGAGAGTCTCTACATGATGAAGAGTTTATCCAACAAACTCTTCTTGAAGAAGCAGTTGTATAATCTTCGGATGAAGGAAAGAACACTGATTCTGCAGCATCTCAATGCGTTCAATCGGATTTTGAGCGACCTGTTGGCACTGGAGGTAAAACTAGAAGATGGAAACAAAGCTCTTCTATTGCTGTCTTCTCTTCTTCCAAGTTATGATCGCTTGACAACCACTATCATGTATGGAGAGGAGACCTTAGAGTTGAAAAATGTCTGACAGATGCTCGAGAACGAGCCGATGAAGAAGACATATTTCACTGAGGCGGCCTCAGAATTGGTAGTCAAGGAGCGGAGGTTGAGATCACAGAGTAGAGGACCCAAGAAGGGTACCAATACTTCTAGTGAAAACAATGATTGCTACAACTGCAAATTGCCATGGCACATGAAGTAGAATTGCTTCAAGTACAAGGAGATGCTAAAGAATAAGGGTGGTTCAGGAGCTGATGGAGCTAGTAGCAGTGAAAACAATCAAATCAAGCCGGCGTAGCTGAGGAAGCAGTTGAAGAACCATGTGGTGTTCTATCGATGAATCCTGGCAGAGGCAAAGGGAGATTCTTAGATGCTTGGTTGCTTGACTCGGGGTGCACATACCACATGTGCACTAGGAAGGAGTGGTTCAACACATATGAGCCTTTTTGAAGGAGGCACAGTCCTGATAGGTAATGATGCTGCATGTAAGACAATTGGAATAGGCAGTATCCTCATGAAGATGTTTGACGGACTGGTGCGAATACTCAAGGATGTGAGACATGTTTCAGACCCAAGGAAAAATCTATTCTCGTTGGGAGCCTTGGTAGGGATACAAGTTCTCAGGTACGAATGGAGCTCTAAAGGTTTCTAAGAGTTTCATGATGGTCCTCAAAGTAGAGCGTACGACGAACATGTATAAGGTGATCAGAAGCATGGTGATTGGTGATGCTTCTGTAGCAACAGAGAAGGAAGACACTATAAGACTTCGGCATATGTGTCTTGGACGCATGAGCGAGCGATGTTTTTGAGCCCTACACAACAAAGGAGTTTTATCAGGTATTAAACACTGCAAACTTAACCTATGTTGCATTATGGGTAGACAGTCAAGAATAGCTTTTACTACCTCTGTGCACAAAACTAAGAGCTTATTATATCTTATACAAATATGTGTGGGGACTTTCGCTAGTTGCATCTATTGGAGTGTATGTTATTATGTTACTTTTATATATGATTTCTTTTAGAAGGTATGGGTGTACTTCTTGAAGCAAAAATCATAGATATTTCAGAAGTTCAAGGAGTGGAAAGCCATGGTGAAGAATTAGAAATAGCGAAAGGTGAATTTCTTGAGATTAGATAATGAGAGTGATATACGTCCTCAGAACTCAAAGAGTACTTAGCTAGTGAAGCTATCCAGTGCCAACTAAGCATGGTTCACAGTCGCGGTATCGGCCGCTGACTCGGCAGGCACTGAGACGGATCGGTCTCGGCGACTCGAATCAGTATCGGGCGATACGCGCAAAACGCTATATAGAAAGCTCAAATAATTCTGAAAAAATCACGACAAATCTTAAAAAAATGTAGACATCCACATTCACGTATCACTTGTCCAAAATATATCACCTAGCACACTAAACATAAAGCAAAAGTATAAATACACGCGTCGTCGGTAGAAGCATATCAAAATACATGCACAATATAGTAAATTGCACAAACTAGATTCATAAATAATTTTAATGTAGTTATTTCCACATTGAATTGCGATGAGGCACAAAATCATCATCATAATGTCGAGTCGACCGAGTCGACTCCGATTCTCGGCCGAGTCGGTCTTCTCTGAGTTGAGTTGACCGACTCGTGACTCGGACTCGTCTCGGAGCTGGCCGAGACGGATACGACTCGGCCGACTCGTATCGGACTCGGCCGAGTCTTTGAATCGTGCCATGGTTCACAGTCGCGGTCTCGGCCGTCGACTCGGCGGGCACTGAGACGGATCGGTCTCGTTGACTCGGATCGGTATTGGGCGATACACGCAAAACGCTGCATAGAAAGCTAAAAATTCTGAAAAATCACGATAAATCTTAAAAAAATGTAGACATCCACATTCATGTATCACATGTCCAAAATATATCACCTAGCACACTAAACATAAAGCGAAAGTATAAATACACGCATCATCGGTAGAAGCATATCAAAATACATGCACAATATAGTAAATTGAATAAACTACATTCATAAATACATGCTAATGTAGTTATTTCCACATTGAATTGCAATGAGGCACAAAATTATCATCATAATGCTGAATCGACCGAGTCAATTCCGATTCTCAGCCTAGTCAGTCTCCTCTGAGTTGAGTCGACCGACTCGTGACTCGGACTCGTCTTGGAGTGGGCCGAGACGGATACGACTCGGCCGACTCGTCTCCGACTCGGCCGAGTCTTTGAACCGTGGAGTACATGACTGCAGTTCAGGCATCTAAGGAAGCCTTGTGGTTCAGAGGATTAGTCGGTACGTTTAGCATCATACATGATTCAGTTCACGTCTACTGTGACAAGCAGAGTGCGATACATCTTTCTAAGGATCATAGATATCACAAGTAGACAAAGCATATTGATGTGAGATATGATATGATATGTCATTAGGTTATAGTAGAAAAGATTATTGACTTGGTGAAGATTAGTACAAAGAAGGATCAGATAGACATGATGACAAATATCATCCCGATGGAGAAGTTCAGAGCATTTCTGAACTTCATCAATGTTTTCCAAAGGTAAGGTGGAGAATGGACTCTTGAGAGGGGCCATGTGAAGTTACAAAAGGGGGGAGCGAAGCTTATTGATGGTGTGGAGTCCAATTTCTACAAGGGACTCGTGACATGTGAGTCAAGGTGGAGATTGTTGGTGTTTTGGGTGCTTCACATCCATTGGAGAAGACTACGCGATAAGGTGGAGGAGATTCCAGAAGATTCAACAGCCAATAGCCATAGAAGTGCACAAGCATTCACAGACTCAGGCTGTCGACATCAGTATATGGTTGTCAACAGCGAGCTAGGGCGGTTGACAGGACCGCAAGCCAATAGAGACCGAGGACATCTCAGTGTGTCGATAGCTGACAGCTGTCGACACGTAGCAATGCCTGTGAAGACTTGTTGACAGGAGATCGACCGTTACTTCAATAGAGACCGGACGTGTCTTAGTTTGTCGACAGCTGCGTGTCGACAACTGACACGTAGCTGTCGACAACTACAAATATTTTTAGAATCCGAACTGCTTCCAAATTTTGATTTTGAAAGAGTTTTAGAATTCTTCTTTGTAAGGGCAGTTGATTGGATGATTTTGCTGAAGATTTGGAAGGTCTAGATTTATTTTAGATGTTTATAAAACCCCTAGGGTTGTGGGTTTTAGAAAGAGAGCTTGAAAGAGAGATTTTTATCTTGTATTGAAAGTTTCACATATCTGTATTTCTTCTCAAGTTAATAAGATTTTCTCCCCTCTCTCAAATCTCGTGTTCCTTGATTTGTGTTTTTCCTAATGTGGTAATCAAGGTATATTGCTTGCTACTCGGTGCTTCCGCATTTACTCTTATTGTTTGGTGGTGTCTATCACAACACTAAGACACCAATACAACATCAAGAAGTTTCAGAAAATTAGTTAAGAAATGTATTAATGGGGCTAGAGATTAGAAGAACAAAAATAAAGAAAAATGACAACAAGAAGGAGAATGTGCCAACTAATTCAAACAACTTCAGATTTTCAAGTCACAGTGTCTCAAATTATAAATTTATACACAAAAGTTAAAGAGAATTAAGATAAAAAATTTAAGAAAAATTAAGATGGAAGTAGGCGAGTGGGAGCATGATTGAGCTCTAGTCTCCAGCACCAGTGGTTCTTGGGAGATCGGATTTTTGTTTTGCTGTTTAGATGGAGACAATGATTTCAATTAGAGAAGAAGAAGGCGATCGTGGAGCAACCCACAAGAGATAGTCGACAATTATTGTCTTAAAAGAGGTGATCGAGAAAAGGAGTTGATATGCTCAAGAAGATGCGTGGGAGATGTGGACGAAAGCCAGATTAAGAGTGGAAATGACGAATTAGAGTGTTTAGGGTTAGGATTTCCGTAATTGAGTTTCGGGAATGAGTTCTTCGAGAGAGCAGACCATCTTACACATGGGAGTAGTAAGTGGGAAATATGATCCAACCCATATACAAAGCAACTAGACCAATGTATTAAACCAGTCGTATTCAGGTCAAAGGTTATAACCCTAACCCAACCCATTTATTAATCAGATTAGACGGGTTGACCTTTTTGTGATGTATACCTGGTTAGATATGTCCAGAACTCACTACCTTCGTCTTGGGTCTAAGTTTGACTGGCAGTTTGGGTCAAGATTGCGATACCTATGCTAGCTGCATGCATTACATATAACAAGACACAAGATATCTACCTCTGCCCCCCCTCTGGTGTGCATGTGCATTACATACACCAGATTTAGTTCAATATAATTTGTTCTGTACTGATATTTATTAAATTGTTTCATTACAGTGTTCAAATAGTACTTGTCGTGTGGCATATCATCCTCTTTGTGCACGGGCAGCTGGTCTTTGTGTTGAGGTATCTCTATTTTCATCTTTACTTTATGGTTCACGCTTTCCATTTGTATGCTTTTTCCAGTGTTTTTCTGCTTCCAGTAAGCTTTGCTGTCAAATTATACTTTTTAATTTGGTGTGTGGTTTTGTAATTCTATTAGACTATGATTTTTTTTTTGTTTCTTAGAGGTGAATACAACTCTTTGGAGCAATATTTAAGATTTTACCTTTTGTGCTCTGGATCTTTTTTAAATCTGGGGAAATTTGAAGTGTTGGTCTTGGTTAATGGTTTTAAACTGCATGACCAGGAAACCTAGTCCTGCCTACTTGCTAAATGGCCTAGAAGGTTTTATGGCGGGGTCTTTACTCATGGCTCCTTATCTTGGAATTATGGCACCAAGTCGTGTAGTTAATTCATGTTGGACCCGCATAAAGGCATCTTATGATTTCTCTATTTTAACTTGTGTAGCCATCCTGTTTGATGGTAAAGACATGATAATGATGATAATCATTGTTGGTGTGTGATGAAGATGATTTGGCATGCTTTGTTCTTGTGTAGCTTGAAGATGAGGATGGAATCCAGCTGATGTCACTTGATGAGGATGATGAGCAATGTATTCGCTTACTTTCCTTCTGTAAGAAGCACAGGCAGCCTGGTAATGAGTGGAAGCAAATTGATGAAAACCTTGAATTACCTGATCGGTGTGCTTCCAGCTATGTTCCTCCTTCAAATCCATCTGGCTGCGCAAGAAGTGGTAGGCACGTCTTAGACTCTTAGCTTATAATGTATATAAATATGTATTGCACAGAAGTGCAGACTTTTGTTCCTTAATTCAAGAAGGGCTTTGTTGGGAAGTAACAATATGGTTTGCATAAAGGTTCTCAACTTTTGTTGTAATATTATTTACAATTGTCGTTAATAAACCAGAAACAATTATAAACCTTGGTAAATGCATTTTATTTTCCAAGACTCTACTTAACCTTTCAATTCTAATATCTGTTTTTCCTTTTCTGAATAGAACCTTACAACTTTTTTGGAAGAAGAGGACAGAAAGAACCGCAAGTACTTGCTGCTGCATCTGTGAAACGATTGTTCATTGAGAACAGGCCTCATCTGGTTGGTGGTTATCACCAAAATCAAATTGGCTCTAGTTCTTATTACAATGAATCCCTACAAACTCTCTCTTTGTCTGGTGATCCAAAGTTGAGAACTCGGCATGAGACTTCTGCAAGTATTTCTTCCATGACTGAAAAGTACCAGAATATGAAGACAACTTTCAGAAAGAGATTAGCGTTTGGTGAGCAGTCTATTCATTGACAGTCACGTTAGCTTAGGAATATATACTGAGTTGAATCACTATAATGTGTTGTTTTTCTCCAACACAGCAACAATAGTTTCTGCCCAATGAGGAAGATCCTTATATGCTTAAATATTTTCTGCTTGGATGCTATTTATCAATCTCTCTTTAGTCTTTACTTCTAATATTGTTGTCTTTCCATCAGTTTTACATAAATCTTTTGTCCATGTATGAAGAATTTGTTTTATGATATTGCGAGTCTGTAACTATAAAGTAACCGCAAACAAGTCCTACTCTAAGTTGGAATTATTTGCGCCTGACAATCACATACAAAATTCCTTACACCTCCAACCTACATCCCGATTATTCAAACAACCAAAAACATAAAATCGTTAAACATCTACCAATTCTTTCTTTTATAACTCACAACACACCCTACTTGCCAAACAAGGCCATCATGATGTATGGGTCAAATTTTAGATAGGATGTCTTTTAAATGGGTCTTGTGGACAGAATCCAACACACATAGTATGTTAGAGGGTCTGGTCCGTTGAACTTGTGTGATCTGTCTTGCATGCATCATTCATTACCGAACGACAAGTATTGGTTAGTCTTAACAAGATTCTTTAGCAAGAAAATAAATATAAGCAGCACATAATTAGTACAATTTCATTATAATTTGTGAAAAAGGAATAAATTGGAAAAATATTAATCAGTGCAGTTAATAAATAAACAATCAATATAAAACATGGTTTCATATATCATCCAATTTCGATATTATATTGGCAATATCTATCAGTTTTGAGAATATTAACCCTATCAGTATTGACGTCGATATCGGGGTAGAATTTGCAATATGGCTAATATTGCCACCATCGATGACTGATATTGATGATGTTGATACTAAAACCATCGGCCGATAGTGAGATTTCAAACCATGATACGACGTAAATACTACATACAGAATATGAGGATTTCTTGCAAAGAATATGAATTCTCTTAAATTACTAAGAGCACATTACCTCTTAAAATATAAAAAAAAACTCTTTCAAAGAAGTTTATTAATATCAGTTACCAAAAAAATGATATAAGAAAATCTAAAACAAACAGTAAAACTTGTTATAAATTATAAACTATTATAAAAGAATAACAAAGATATATCTAGATGCAAATGAAAAAAAGCATATATCAAAAGATTAATATTAATAACATAAAAGTTTAAATTTTAAAAAATCTATGAAAATGAATGCCAGAGAGTAGTTATGAGTTTGAAAAATGAAAAGTAAAATTATCGGAATTAATGATATATGAATATTAATTAAAATAATGTATCATATATCATAAATGTATATATTTATTATAAAGTATTGTTACATCTACAACCACATAATATAAGGTTTCATCGGTACTGTAAACTTTAGTGATTATGAAGAAAACACTTTAAGTTCCAACTTTTATATTTATTATAAATTATTCTATTTTTAATTCTTTTAAAGCCTCTGATTCAGTATATCCTATACTTTGTTCCAAAATTGTCGATACCAATACCATAGTAGAGATGTCAACCTTTGTTCAATAGTTAGCAAAACTTTGTTTAAAACTCCTTTTTTATATATTTAAATGTGTTTTGTTGCCTTTACATTTAAAACTCCATTTAAAAGGAAGGGAGCAAAAAAATATGCATTTTTGTTAAAATTTTTTAAAACCCGTTTAAACAAGCTTTGACATTTTTCTGAAACAAAATATTTTAATATCATCTTTTTTGAATTGTTAGTATTACTGTTTTTGATAATTTTTAATTTAATAGTCAAGTCATAAATCTTCGTTAGTAAATCTAGTTATTCATCAAGCAATCTAAAATAAATTACAGATGCCAAAAAAAGTTTGTGTTAATATTAGATGATAATTTTGTTGTATATGTATATATGTAAACAAATTAGATTTTTCTTGTATTCTTACTTTTTTAGAACTCTACTGTTTTAAATTGTTAAACTCTTTGATTAGTTAGTTACCTAATCAGAAGTCATACTGTAGTTACATAATTAGGAGTCATATTGTAATTGCCTAATTAAGAATCATATTGCTATATTTTATTAGGAGTCTTGTATTATGAGTTGTAATTGTATTTGCATATAAATAAGAGTATAGAGAGATAACTCATCAAATCTGCTAGAGCTTTTTTCCTCAAAATCTGATATGGAATCAAAGCCTCTCTAAATTTTCTAATCTGATTGCATTGTCTTTTGCACGCCTGCGCTGGGCCGCACCAATATAGCGTGTGCCTAGCGTCAGGCTACTATCCCCTTTATGCATTAGCATCGAATTTGTTTTTGGTTCTTGTGCATGCACTGCCCTCATCTTCTTCTGTCGCTGCTAATAGCAGTGCTGTGCTAATTGTTGTTACTGTCTATTGTCAACTATGGCTTCATCTTCCTGGTGCTGTTGCTTTTAGTCTTTGTTGCGCCTATTGCTGTAACTACTCTACTACTGCAAACAACCATTGTTGCAACTAATCTACTGTTGCAATTATTGCTATAACTACTGCTGCAGTTACTGCTGCTACATCTACTTCTGCAACTATTTCATTGCTGCAACAGGAACATCTGCAATCTTTTTCAGCCATTGTTGCTCATACCACACGCTTCATCCACCTCTACAACTTCTACTAGCCAATCTGCAATCCTCTATTGCTGTTTTCGAACCGCCAGCCACCTCTAACGTGCCCTCTGCTTATACTGAGTCTCTATAAGGAATTAGCTGCTAGTACCGAGGCCTCTACAAGTATGATCCAATCTAATCTATGGTTATATGTTTCGTTCTACTGAGTCCACTTTATTGAGTTTGAGGATCTCCAAGAATCTCACCTTCTATTGTGTTTGAGGATCTCTCAAAACCTTCTATTCTACTAAGCTTGAAAATCTCTAAAATCCTAATTTTATCCAAGAATACAAATATTTGACTTTTCATTGGTCTCCACGCAAGTGCTTGCTTCGACTCAAATTAGCTTACTTTTATTTGCAAATTTGGCATCGACATCAATGATTAAGTATTTGTTATAGTGTTATTTGTTTATTTGTTTTATGTTTAGAAAAGCTTTGTGTATTTATTCTTTATTCTAGTCTTTGTAACATGCTTGGCATGATACATACCTATGCTTCAATTTGAGAGGGAATGTCAAAACTTTTTGATTAATTGGTTACCTAAAGACCTAATTAGGAGTCATATTGCTATATATGATTAGGATTCCTTATATTATGAGTTGTAATTCTATTTGCCTATAAATAAGAGTATATAGAGGGCTTTTCGACTGTTTCAGATCCTTTCCTCTCAAATTCTGATATAAACATTCACTAGCTATTCAATTTTTAGCACTTCCATTATTTTTGTATTTTTAAAAACATTTTTTGTAGATTCTGTACTAAATTCAAATATTTCCCATGCCTTTTCTCGCTGTATCCAATTTTGCCAACTGTAACTACTTTGAGTGAACTGCTGAAGCTAGTCTGCAATATACGAGATGAAAATTACAAATGGTATACGGTTTGATGTGAATGATATTCTAAAAGAACAAAGTTGAAAATTTGTTGATTTGACCTTAGGTAGGCAGTACACTACTAACTAGAAAAAATAAGTGATAAGTTTGTCTAGATATGTTTGGAAACAGTAATTTGGTTCGAGTTTTTCAGCACAACTTTGGACAATATGTAGTTTTAAAGTCTCGGTGCTGGAGCAGGGTATAAAGAAATTCTACATGTAGGCGTGCGCCTTCGACATCATTTGCCTTTATTTTCAGTTGTGTGTATTCTGTGTCCGAATGCCTATTCCTCTTTCCCCATATCTCCACTGTTTCTCCATTCATACTAATCACTATTTCTAGTCTTTGTTTTGATAGATGCACATTGTTTTTTCTGCCGCATCTGACATGTATTTGAGGTGTGTTCGTCCATATTACTTTGCTAGTATGTACCCATCCCTTCAAATAAATATTTACCCCTTGGCGTCTGCTATGGTTAATTCCTAGGGAATCTATCCACGCACCAAAATATGGGGAATTAATGAAGGATTTAGAGAAATCAAATCAGGGCAAACGCCGAGATTTACGTCGAAAACCCAAAGAGGGAAAAATCACGGAGGGGATTTCACTATAATTCAGGGGAAATTACAATGATTATCGCTCCAATCTCACACGTTAGGGTTTCTGGGTTGGGTTCCTCCCTTTTCACGTAGGAAGGGGCATGCTATATATACATGTAGTATCTGTTGGATAAGGCTGCAAAGTTCAGTACTGTTTAAACATTTAACCGCTTGTCTCAATGGTGAATGGAGCCAAAACATTTTGATTTGAATTGGTTGAACGAGTGTTTATCTTTATCCTGGGAGCCTATCCAACTGTTGATATGATTAATCTGTTTTTGAACTATAATCATCAGGTTTGAGTGGAGATTTGACTTAGAGATAGGGATTCTCATAACCGATTATATCTCCTTCTAACCATTTGAATTGCTAAGAGTTCGGATTAGATATGGGCTCTGTGATTTCAGGAGAGGACATCTCCACGACCGGATCGACTAGGGCGGCGCAGCGGAAACGAACCACATGATCTACTAAGGCAACGTGAAAAAGGGAAGAAGATATTCTAAAGTAGATAGAAAGCCAACATACAATATAACGTGGTTCTACCGATCAGACAGATCGTGTGTACGTCCACAGGAGGGGAGAGAAACTTTATTAAAACTTTGGGGAGTATAATGAGAATTATTTACACCTCACGCTGAGAAGATTATAAGCCCTTGATGGTCGCGAAGAACAACAAACTCTTATGGCTAAGCTTCTCTCACGAATTTCTCACCTAGATGAATTGTACCTTTAGGAATTACAAATTCATTGGAGTCTCTTGGAATATATTGAAGGCCACCCTAAGGGGTTATTTATATAGACCATAGAACTCTCGTAGTCCTAAACAAACTTCATCAATTAATAAATAAACTTGAATACAACTCGGACTCAAAACAAATCCTGAAAAGGAAACTGTCAGATCCGACATTAGTCGACCTTCACGACGTATTCACGTCATAATCCTAACAATCTCCCCCTTGACTTGAATACGTTCAAGTCTGAGAATAGCACCATGTTCCATGTGCTTGCATCCACACACAATTGAACAAACTTAACTTCATTTCCATCTCACTCCCTCTTCTCTATAACTCCCTCATGGGGTTCACAATTTGATTATGTCGAATAAGTTCAGGTCCAACCTGAACTCTACCAATGATCTTGATCCACACATGATTTATGAGACATTGCTCCACCATAGGAGTAACGATCTGGATTACCTTGTTGCGCACCTAGTTTCAATCTCTCTTCGGGATACAAGAACATCCAAGCTCAAAACCATCGTAGTCTCTGATTGTTCCACAACCGCCGCTTCCGCGAGGATAATTGCAATCCACCAACTGTAACTTTCGAATTTTGCAACATATACACATTGCCAACACGTTTGACCTGAAACTTCACATGGGCCTCTTTGAAGACTTTCATAAAATCACCTTTCAAAATGAAACAGCCTTCGCCTTGTAGGGCTTTAAGAGAGATGAGATTGTACCTTGATTCGGGAATATAACGAACGCCTTGAAAAGTACTGATGCACCATCATGAGACCGGAACTGAATTGTTCCTTCGCCAATCACCTTGCTTGTAACAGAATTCCCCATAAAAACTTCTCCCCCTTGAACCGAAGTGTATGAAGAGAACATCTTCCCATTGGAACTGATATGCTGTGAACATCCAGAATCTATGACCCATCTATCTTTGTTACCAACTGATTTGTCTGTAATAGATAGAACGTCACACTGTTCTTCATCTCCTCCAATTAGTTCGATGATATTAGCATCTGGTTGCTTCTTCTTTTGAAGCGAACACTTAGATCTAATGTGTCCCTTCTTGTGACAATAGTTGCACGGCAAATTCTTGTGTTTTGAGTTACCCGTGAAACTTTCATTATTATTCTCCTTTGAATAATGAACTTGCCCGGAATTATCATGATAAGACTCACCCGTCAACTGAGTGTCAATTTTGTCCTTGTTGAGCAGATGTTCCTTGACCTCAATGACCTTGATCGTTGACTTGCCTCCATAGATGATAGCTTCCTTAAAGCTCTTATATGAAAAAGGTAAAGAACACAGTAATAGAAGTGCTTGACCTTCATCTTCTTATTTAACTTTTATCTTATCTAGATCATAGATAATAGAGAAAATTTTTGCAATGTGAGACTTGATCAGTGTACCTTCATGCATGTGGAGAAGAAAGAGACGTTGCTTCAGAATCAATCGATTCGCCAACGATTTTCTTCAGATAGTGGTCTTGAAGTCGCTTCCACAATGAGGACGCTGTTTTCTCTGTAGAAAACTCATCCAACACTTCGTCCGCCAAGCAAAACTGAACAGATGTCAAAGTTTCTCATCCAACTCCTGCTAAGTTTCTTTCTTCATGTCTTGAGGCTTTTTCTCCCTTCTGAGTAGTGCTTTCTTCAACCCGTTCCGGGTAAGGATGACGTTTATCCTAATCTGCCATCAGCTGAAATTGATGACGCCATCGAACCTCTGAATATCGAACTTGACCGCAGACATTTTTAAGTTGACCTTGCTCTGATACCAATTGTTGGGAAACAATCTGTATGCTCTGGTATCAATTGTTGTGATTTCAGGAGAGGACGCTCCTACGTCGGATCGACTGGGGCGGCGCACCGGAAACGAACCACATGATCTACTAAGGCAACGTGAAGAAGAGAAGAAGAAGATATTTCAATGTAGATAGAAAGCTAACACACAATATAATGTGGTTCCACCAATCAGACATATCATGTGTACGTCCAAGTGAGAAGGGGGAGAAACTTTATTAAAAGTTTGGGGAGTACAATGAGAATTACTTACACCTCATGCTGAGAAGATTACAAGCCCTTGATGGTCGCCAAGAACAACAAACCCTTGTGCCTAAGCTTCTCTCACGAATTTCTTACCTAGATGAATTACATCTTTAGGAATTACAAATTCATTGGATTCTCTTGGAATACATTGAAGGCCACTCTTAAGGAGTTATTTATATAGACCATAGAACTCTCCCAATCCTAAACAAACTCCATCAATCAAAATAAGGAAGCTTGAATTCAACTCGGACTCAAAACAGATCTAGAAAAGGAAACGCCAGATCTGACATTAGTCAACCTTCACGACGTATTCACGTCATAATCCTAACAGACTCTTCGTCAGAGGCTCTGGAGGCGGCCACACATCACGCGATCTCTTTAAGTTGGATGGACACGTGTCACGATCTCAAGGAGATCGGAAATTGACCACTACAGCGTCGTATCTTCCTTATTGGAATTTATAATAGTTGACTCTCATGTCTGTTTTGTTAGGGAACAATGAGTGTCAGTATCAAGATTCTCAATACTATCATAGATTGTGATTTAAAAAAGTTTAAATGGTTTGGGAAAATTGGGTAATTAAAATTACAAGTTGGTAACATCTTAACTTCTATAGGTCGTTAATTTTTATGGATTCACGTTTCATTGTGTCATGTGAAATGTCTGGTCATTAATTTTTATGGATTCACGTTTCATTGTGTCATGTGAAATGTCTGCCGCCATCTCTAACCTTGCTGACTTGTCTTTTTTCACCACCAGATCCCTTGTACATGAATTATAATATAGATTTGTTATTGTTCATTCATTTATTTCTTTATTCTTTATGTTCTTGCTGATAAGTTATAATCATGGTTTCGAATATCAACCGATTCTAATATATGTCAACAATATCATTTCGGGTGGTTTTTAGGTACTTGATGCAGTATTAACCCTATAATCGATTGATATTGGGACTATATTGTGGGACTATATTGCTTGTATGGTTGATATCAGTATGTTTTGATCCTTGTCGCCAATTATTCGTTTCATTGCATGACACGATTATGCCTCCTTTAATGCCTTTACCTTTAGGTATACTGTTCTATTAGATAGGTGGCAATTATGATGCTATATTTACATTATATCTATCACTGTTTATATTATACAAGATATAACATTTCATGCGCCATGTTGCCCACTATTTACTTCTTGTTCCACCATGTTGCGTGGCATCAGCTATCTGACATGGAATTCCCAGCACCATGGACCTGACTTCTGCCATGTAGAAAACTTATCTGTGCACCAGATCCTTGTTTAAATCCTGTATGTCTACAAATTGAATGCCATGAAGACCAAATTTCTAATTTCACAAAAGTATATTTTAGCTGCCATGCCACTTTTATGCTGATTTGTTAACCTGCTACCGTCATCTTCAATTCCTTGTGACCTCTTTTTACCTATAAAGGGAAGAGATTGAGAGGATGCATGGTAGGCGGCAAGGCCTGTCCTTTTTGAAGAAATGAAGAGTCATTAACTCATAAATTGCCACTGTTCTGCATGCCTATTTTTGAATCAAACTCGGGCAAGTACTGTTTTTGTCAGTTTAGGTTCGTTTTAGTGCTTGGTACTAGATAGCAATGCTATCAAGAATTTTTGTTCACTTATTATTTCAAGAACTCGGGTTTTATAATATTTTTTCTTTGATATTTTCATATTGTAGATGAAGCAAAAGGGTAACTTATACTTCAAACAACCACATGTTATCTATTTTATGCCAAATATTTACATCCTATATTTTGTAGGTAAGTCAAGAATTCATGGGTTTGGTGTCTTTGCAAAGCTGGCACATAAAGCAGGAGACATGGTATGTTTAATGCAATCTTTTTATTTAGCTTTTAATTATTGTGGATGCTTAATTTATCATCTATGCTTTTGTCCTAGGTAATTGAATATACTGGGGAAGTAGTCAGACCACCTATAGCTGACATAAGGGAGCATTGTATATACAATTCATTAGTGGTGCGTTCCAATTACACTATTTACTTTGTTAATGCTTTATGTGTTGATTTTCGCTTTTGTCTTGTCTATTTAAAATAAATATGTATGTGTAGCATCTGTGATGTTTCTTGCGCATTCTTTTTTCTTATGTGGTTTTTTGTGGTATTTCATCTATTCATCCATTGTGTATCACGCATGAAACATTCAAAGAATTATTTTGTTATAGGCAATAGTGGCGAACTTTTGGCATACATGTCGGGACCATGGTGGGTGTGACAGGTTCTTCAACCGTTCTATATTAGTGATGTAATACAGGATCACAATCACCTTCGAATACAAATTAAAAGGAAAAATTAGGATTTTATAAGAAATAAAATGAAAAGAGAGATTAGGGTTGGAGAAAGAACCAGATAACTTTGGGTTTTGCATCCTTTACGCGGGCTTCACACCCCTTGCACTACGGGCTTCACGCCCAAAACTCAAGAGCACTCTCAAGAGAATTTAACTGTAAAAAAACTTTAATTATTCATTGTCCATCTTATTCATTGAGTTGAGCCTTAGGTTTTAAAAAAAAAAAAAAACTAAACTCAAAGAAATAAACTAAGGCATAGAGTCATTTAAGAACTGGTGATTTCCTCATCAATTAGTCTCTTTGAAGTGTATTGAAGAATCTCTAGGCATTTTGATCTCCACATTAGTATAGGAGGAATACCTTATTTAGTTGAATCTGAAACCTTTTGCTGCATTTCTGAAAGAAAAATCTGAGTGCAGGATTTGATATGCTTCCAAACCACACGCAGAGAGCACCCCTCCCCAACCCACCCACCCCCACACATTTTTTTTTTTGGAAAGGTAAAAAAATTCACACACTTCACCAAATACCCAAGCCATTCCCTTTTTCGACAATCACGGGAATCGAACCTGGAACATCCCTCTTAGGAGGGAGAAGTATTACTGACGGGCTAACCCGCTTTCAAAAACACACGCACACATGAATCTCTCATTTGATCAGTTTCAAATCCTCATTTATCAAGTAAAGAGAATGTATAGTATAAAAATTGTTTCATTAAGGTGATCATTTGCTTTCTTGGAGAAATTTTTAAAAAAGGGGGTGGAAACAAAATTGTATATGCCACATTCTGAATTGGTTTATTTCAGCTTTATGAAATTAGTTAAATCATGGAGTTATGATACCTGAGAGGAGGGGAGACTAAAGCATGTGATAAAAAAGTAGATTATGTTGTTCAATCTTTCCGGCATGGTCTTTCCTGCACGCTTATACACCACTATTTTTTTACATATAATTCGGTGGACATTTGTATCAGTTGTGGTGTTGGATGCACATGTCTGACACTTATCCTTTACATGCAGCACTTGGACAATAATAAATGACATAATTATTTAGACGCTCTTCTTCTAAATAAGCTTTTTACCCTATAGCCCCTCAAGTATTTTGATTATCTGCCTTGTTTGATTCATCAGTGTTATTACATTGGAATTGCACCAGTGTATCTGATGATTTTTTCTCACCACAAGAAATCTAAGCATCACTTGTAGCTTAGATTTAAAATTTTAATTTATCCACTCCTCTAAAACTAAGTTTATGACAGAAGCATGAATAGAACATTTCCTTTCATATTTTACCCTGGAAAATTCATGGCATTAGTTTTCTTTAGACAAACCTCTTTAGTGTTTTTAATGCATTGATGTGATTCTTAGAGAAGTCAAACTTGTATAGCTTAGAGCTCAACTGGACCCTCTAGTGTCAGGTTATTTTATCTGATTCCATTATCTAACTTTATTATATAGGAGCATGAAATTGAATCATAGTATCTTTCTTGAAACTTCCATGACATGGCAGTTTTGGTTCGGACAGACCTCTTAATTATCTTGAGAACTTGCATATAACAAAGGTTAACCTGCTGAACTTGTAGCCCTCATGGACACCATGGCAGCCCCATATAGCCATGTCATTGTGTCATATGCTCTTTGTATATATTTAACTAGATTTAACAGGTTAAACATTCATTTTCTTTTTCTTTGAGTCTCTCTCTCTCTCTCTCTCTCTCTATATATATATATATATATATATATATATATATATATATATATATATATATATATATATATATATATATATACAAGTCTCCCTCTCTCTATCCTCTCTCTCTATATATGTGTGTGTGTGTGTGTGTGTGTGTATCCTTCCGGAATGACACAAGTGAGGAAGATTTGTGTCATTCCGGAAGGATATATATACACACACACACACACACATATATATTTAGAGAGAGAGAGAGGATAGAGAGAGGGAGACTTGTGTCTTCATATATATATATATATATATATATATATATATATATATATATATATATGGGAGCTGATCCTCTAAGAACGGTTCTCACGGATTTCTGTGAGAACTTTCACGTGGGTCGTCGGATCTGATAGATCAAATCAAATAAAACTAGATCTCTATCAGATCCGACGGCCCACGTGAAAGTTCTCACATGAATTCGTGAGAACCGTTCTTAGGGGATCAACTCACTATATATATAGTGAAAAATGTACCTCAGCCGTCAGCTGAGAGAGACTCTCTCAGCTGTCACTTTAATATGGTCGTAAACCCACTACAACTTGCTCGCAGCCCACTGTAACATGGTCGCAGTCCTAAAAAATCATATAATTTTTGTGTAATTAGGACTGCGACCCTGGTAGCAGCCCTCAGGAAAAGACTGCGACCATGTCAACAGTTCTCATAAAACCACTGCGACATTGTCACAGTCCTCATATAAAACTGCGACCTTGATACCAGTAGTCAAAATAGTGGTTAAAATTCAGCCACTTTGCACCAGCTGGCAGTCTCTCTCAGCTAGCGGCTGAGGTACAGATTCCTCATATATATATATATATATATATATATATATATATATAGAGAGAGAGAGAGAGAGAGAGAGAGAGAGAGAGAGACCTGTGCCATTCCAGAAGGATTTGAGGCCGAATCCTTCCACTCAAATAGAACCTTACGACATCGAATGCAAGATCCATTTTGTTGAATTTGATTTACATTATTTCAAGTAATTAAAAATCAAAAATCATATATTTTGAATACTTTTTGCCCATCCATTAAGTAGGCACAAAATGGCGGCCGGAAATAACATATTGGTTAGATCTACGTCTTTAGATATACAAATTCTCGATCCGACCATTTCACCATGATCTAAACACTTAAATCTCTCTCTCTCTCTCTCTCTCTATATATATATATATTATATATATATATATATATATATATATATATTTTTTTTTTTTCCAGGTTTTCTTTTTTTTTTTTTTTTTTTTTTGTGGGGGGGGTGGTGCTCGTATTTATGCAGTTCTTTGAACACATTCCTTTATTTCTTCTTTTCTATAGTGTCTTAGGGAGTTCTTATGTGTTTTGTTCAGTTTAACTTAAGCATAGTTATGATTGGGTATTTGCTAATTACTTGGTGTAAACTGCAAATATTGCACTTTACAAGTTTGTGTGCGGTTTTACGTCTTATTGGAAGTTGGAACTTACTTTGAAGGGTTTACATCCCTATTAAGAGGCTATAAGTTGTTTACATGGTTATTTTAGATCGCAAACCATGTTTGAAGTTTCGTACCTAGATAATATATAATGTATAAACTATTGGGTCTGCCATTTTCCTCCTACCATGCAAACGCTCGACCACCATTTATCTGCATGCACTTTCGAGAACCTTAACTATAAACTTCTTTTGGGAAGTAGATTCAAGTGGAATTCACAGTAATCAGACTCTCATGGCTGCATCTATGATGCACCTGCAGTATAGCCTATGTGGAGTATATGTCACATGACATGAATGCCATTTATGGACATTAGGCATCTTCTAAATATGATTTGAAGTCAAATAAAAGAATCTTATTTTGCATGTTAATGGTCAAATAAATTCACTTGTTCACATGCACATACAGGAGCCATTTACATGTTTTTTAGGGCATGGATGGAGACTCAACCTGAATCTCCAAAATGGACCTTACTGTTAAAACTGAGTAGCATAAGTTTAAATAAACATATACAACCCTACTGTTAGAAAGGAAACAAATCATGAGCTGAATGTCCAGACTATCAACACTTCTCACCCCAAGGAGAAGAATATATCCATTTAAACGAGTTCAGCTCCACTGCGAACCTAGAGAGTCGCCCCTCATATTAGGACCAAAACTCCACAACCCGAGCCATATTGTGTCTATGACTTCGATTCTGACCACCGTACCAGAACCAGCATCAGTGTTGTAGTCCTTCCTATCATCGCCAGCAAAAGAATCTGCAAAAACATAATGTTCTGTAGCAGCACTAGCTATTAGTAAATGCCAAACGACTCCTATTGGAGTTGGGACCACAATCAGAAAGAGAATACACTTATACACCTTTATACGACCATCACCTATACAAAAAGCAAAGTTTCCTAATGGTATCAAGTAATGCCAATCCATGCTTTGAACAACAATGAAAAGACTATCATCCCTTTCTCTCAAACTATTCGAGTTACAGCCATCATACTACAGTCCCATTCAATTCTGAAGGAGCTGGAAACATGAAGTGCCCTCCAAGAAGACACGTATCATCCATATCAATTTGAGGAATCCTGGGTGCCTAGGTTGTGCTTATTTGGCTCCCGGATAGGCTTTACAAATTTGCCATGGAGGAAACATAAGTATTACTCTGCATAGCCTCCACAAAGCTTGCAAACGGTGTACTTGTATACTCCTTTCCAACAAATCCACATCATCTATACTCCCTTTAATAAACCAACCACTTTAAAATCTGCACCTTCAGATGAGCCTTCACTTTCCAATGGGGACTGAAGAAGCATGCACACCACCATTATTCAAAAATGAATACTGAGACTTAATAGAAATATACCACTTGAACCCACCATCCACTTTCTAATGTCAGAAGAGTTGGTCATGGTGAAATGATTAATTCCTCAAAGATTGCAGATACTCTACCAATCAAACTCCCAACTACCACTCTGATAAACTGTAAGTCTCCACATCCATCTTTCACCAAAACACCCCTGAGAAGCAATTATAGCTAGCTTATTAGAAGCCAAATCAATCAAGTTAAGAAGAAAGCTGCAAAGTCATTTCTCCACAACATTTATCCAACAAAAAGGACCAACAAAGACTATTACCAAGATGGAATGATGAATTAAGGAGGAAGCAATCCAGTTGTTTCAAAATAACACGCTTCTAGAAAATAGATAATAACATTGCTTATTTATTCGATTAAAAAACTTGTTTCCTCCTATAATATTGAAAATATATAAGCTGTTTACACAATAAATCTCTAAGAAGAAAAAGTATTGAGAGTCATCTCCCTTACAACCCCATTTCATTTCTTTCAAAGGAATTACCTCCAAACACCCAGAGCTTTAGATTTAAAGACTTCATTCTAATTCACCAAACACGAACAAGCAATATGTTCCTTTTTCCCTTTCCAAGATAAACTTCTTCTCACCTTATAAATTATGTCCCATTCTAGTCAGATATTAAAGTACATCATACAAATAGGGCCAACAATTAACAGATAATTCACCAAAATCAAATTGCCCACCAAAATCAAATTGCCTTCCCTAGATAAAGTAGAGCCCCTTTGATGGGGAATTTGACTCTCTTGTTTTAAATTACCACAAGTGTATGGTTGTTCGATGTAGCACTCGAGGGTTGGTCCACATGGAAGGTATGTCTAAATATTCCTAACATTATTTAGGCGGATCGAGTGAAAAGGTTGGGACTAGGATGTCAAATTAAAACATGTAATCGATCTGGTGAAAGCCAAGTACCTAGGTTCGAATCCCCCTAAACTAATTCTCAGGTAATTAAATATTAATCTCTCGTTCTACTACTTAATTAAAAATCATCAAATTATCATATTCATAAGAACTAAACTCTGGACACTAGGCCAAGCACATCATAATTTTGACATCCAAATCCCATCAAAGATAAATTTTAAAACAATACAGAAAACTTACAGAAAATCAATGAAAATCTAAGCATGGAACAGAAGTCCTAGTACATGACATGTCAAACACCCAATTAATTCTAGATGTTAATTGCTAGTTAAATTTGAATAGGTTCATGCAATGTTTAAAATAACGATAACATAATGATAACGTTTTTCTTCTGTTATGTTAATATAGGTTATAACGTAACGCATAACGTAGGTTACAAAATTTATATTTATTTAATAAAAATACAAATATATACTATATTTAAAAAAATTATAAATAGGAAAATAATTTTAAAAAATTGAAAAAATCAAAACAATATATAACACATTTAACAAGTCTCACAACAATTTTTAGCAAGTATCACAACAATTTTTCACATTCACAAGTTATAATTCATAATTCCATCTACACAAACAATAATATGATCAACATATTTTATTATAATTCATAAATTTTAGCGATGTTATTCAATTTACACATTCATAATTCAATCATAATTCATAATTTTTTAGTTACGCTATTTATTATAATTCATAATTCAATCTACAATATGCTATTCAATATACCCTCCATGTCTTCCACTCTCTCTGATATTTTACCCCAGATCTCTCTCTGCTCTTTCTCCCTTCTCTCTCTGCTCTCTCTCCCCCTCCCAATCTCTCTCTGCTCGAGATCGGGAGGGAGAGAGCAGAGAGATCCAGTGGGAGACTAGAGAATGAGAGAGAGAAGAGAGAGATTGGGGGAGAGAGCATACATGTGCTTGGAGACGGAGAACCACCACTTGGAGACGACACCGACGAGAACCACCACGACGGAGAACCACCAGAGAAGTTCTTATTTTGCTGTTGATC
Source organism: Agave tequilana (assembly GCA_038442645.1). Lineage (NCBI taxonomy): Eukaryota > Viridiplantae > Streptophyta > Magnoliopsida > Asparagales > Asparagaceae > Agave > Agave tequilana. The sequence continues at coordinate 51,849 of JAVJIF010007973.1, forward strand.
GAAGAGAGGTATGTCTTCTTCTTTCTTTTCGACGCCGAACGAGAAGACGACTGCGAGGTTGCAGAGAGGACGAGCGGGCGAGCGAATTTGGGGGATTTTTTGTTATAGGCTGGGATAATATGGGGAGTTTATAAAAAGTCGATTTGCACCGTAACGTAGGTTACAATGTGTTACGTTAATAACGTAATATAACGTAAGTTACGGACAAAATAACCATAGTTATCAAACATTGCGTTTTTAGACCTGTTACATAACGATTGGTCGGTGTTACGTTATATAACGAGTTATAAAGGGTTTTTAAAACACTGGGTTCATGTTTAATTTTAGCCCCAAACTAGAGATTAAAATAGTAACCCGATTATTAGCCTAGGTTCATTTCTCCTAGAAACTTTCACTGAATTTAGTTACTCATAATATGATTAACATCACAATAATCGAATTTATAAAACATGATCAAGCAAACAACTAAATCAAAGAAATTAATTAATAAAACTTAATTGATCTACTTAATCAACTTAAACTATCTAATCAATTAAAGATAATTCTATAATTTCAACTTACCTTCCTCTGCGCTGTGCTCTCGCGCACAGACTGAGAGTCGTGCGTGGACTTCACCAGCCGTGGACCCCACTCAATTGCTTTTGTGTACAGGTGAAGAGGAAAGCAAAGAATTGAAGACACTCTTGATTTATATGATCTTCAAGTGGGCCCCACCAACCAGCTACTCCACCAATTGCATTAGGAGCACAAGAGGATCTCAGAAATTTTCAGCCAACAAATCCCTCTCTCCTTGATGCTTGCGCCCCAAAACTAGGCCAATATACTTTGGACTCTTGTGGCCCCCACCAAATTGTTGCTGCCCAGATTGAGGAAAAGTGGGACTCTAATGATTGTGATATCCAATGATGATTGAAAATCCAATATGAACACAAAAATTAAGGAGGGATTAACTACTTGCATAAAAATACACGGCGAAAAAAAACTAATAGATAAAAAATGGTTGAAATTTTTTGCCGATAAAAGTAGGCATCCCCAAACCCTCGGCTATTATGTGGTATTTATAGGCCGCATATGTAGGGATTTTTACACTTTAGTTTACTACAAATATAAAATTACAGTCTCAACGAATCTGCTAATTGCAGACAATTGCTGTGACTGAATTTTACATTTAAATCTTTGGACATGGCAAAATTTGCGTTTCAGCCCCTGTCCAGAAATAAAAACAGACTTTCTTTGCCTGTTTTGAGTGACCATATGGATGAATCAGAAGAATTCATCAACATGAAAGTTGTAGCTTTTCAAATTATCTTTCTGTAGACGTCTGGATGAGCACTGTTAGAGTTCTGTAGCAAAAGTTATCATCAAAATACCACAACATGTGCGTAAAATCCTTCAATAAAGCTTCTTTTTGGTTTGACCACTCTTTCAAAATGTGCGATTGGTGTGTTTTCTTGTTCTGGCAAACCTGTTCTGTAAAAATACTGAAAATGCTCGAGCAGTATTATTTATATACAAAAATATAGACAAATAGGGGCATTAAAATGTGATAAAATCGTGCTAATTAAATACCCCACACCTATCTTTTGGTAGCCCTCGAGCAAAACTAATAAAAAGAAAAAGCCTAACCTAACTTATTTTCGTAGGAATCACGGTTGCACTCAACACGTACAACAAGCCGCTAAACCCTTAAGTTATCCCTAGAAGACGAGTTTTGTCTCGTGAGGGTTTTCAGTGGATTACTCCCACAAAATTTAAGAAGGTCAGATATTAAATAATAAATAAAATAAGAATAAGAATAACTGAAAATCAAGGAAAAAATTAATTTTTTTATCTACTCAAGTTAACTGGTTAGCAAGATCATAAGTTTTCAAGAGTTTCATTTGCTAGATCAATCTAAACTTAAGAAATCATATTGTCGATAAAATAAAGTTTCGAATTCTAAACTTTACACCACCTAAGTCTCAGATCATATGCACCCTGTGATAGTGATATAGTTTTTAAGCTTGCGAATATTTTACTCTAACTTTCATACCTTTTTTGTTTTTCTTTCTTTGTTTTTTGGAACATTTTTAACTCTTTTGCGTAACTACTGAGGCTTCCTGAGGCCGAGGCACCTAGCTAATTGATAATCAAGATTGTTATGCTTTTACGGTGGCTTGTCCTATTAGATTTTCTCAGCTACCCATATAACGAGCTCTTGGTCAATGCTCCCAAACCAGATGACCTTAAGGCAATAAGTGTAGAAACACTCTTACAGACTTAATTACTTAAGCCACTGAGGCCACAAGACAAGACTTAATTAATAATTTTTTTAAACTGTTTTCTTTTTTTTAAGTATTATAGTTGCAATCGACATCCCCAAGCCCTTGAACTATTAGTGTAAGTGTGTTGTAGGATAAATAATCACTTAAACTAAGTTTAGATGGTATGTCAGTTTTTTGATTCAACTCTTTATTTTAAGACTCAACTCTTTTATTTCAATTTCACCTTAAAAATTCACTCATGGATACTAATTCACTTACACACTAGCTAGCTATTAGTAGAAATTTTTTTCTTCAATTTTTTTTCAATTTTTAAACAAAAATAAAGACACTAGTAAGAAAAGAAATAGAAAAAATAAAATAAGTGAATTCCCTAATACCTAAATTGTGCCATGTCCTCGTGCACATGAATAAATACAGAGATAAAAAAATTTAACGTGTAATCCACACATTTAAAAACATGCACACCATCATGATGATTATGCAATCCTAACATACAAAAGATATTAAAATGTAAAGAATATGCTAGAATTAGAAATGCTCACAGTGTGCTCGAAAACCCAGCTGACGAGGCAAAAAGGTGCTCCCTGTGTGTGGTAGATGCATCCTCACTTGTCCTGTAGTACTTATAATAACTCGGCACATAGGTTAGAGAAAGAGATAAATAAAAGACTCATTACAACTGACTCGACTAACTAAAAGAGAAATAAAAAGATCCACAAACTAAAAGAAAATAAAATATATACATATGTACAACTCAGCGTCTTCCCTACATCTGGATTAAACTATGTCGATTTCGGCCCCTTCAACGCTTTCCACTCTCAAAGTGGGGTTCTCTTCAATGATTTCACTTTTATATTCACACCCTTCATCATTTTAACACTCAATCTATCAACCTTGCTTTTCACACTCTTCTTCCTCGTCTTTTTTCTGTTTCTCCTTATCAACCAGTCATAAGTAGCACTCAATTCTCTAGCTTCAATAATTGGCCTAATCCCGCCATCTCCATTGTCTGTAGAGCACGTATCAGCACTTGCTAAAAATTTTAGCTCATCATTAAACATCTCAAAGTTTTGATCAAAGAATCCTATGGGCAATGTGTGCCTGTCCACTTCATCAATGAACAACTCATCCTCAAACATCTCTTCAAAGCTTTGCTCGTTATAGATAAGTTCGACTCCATATGATTAGCCACTTGGTCCTTTTCATCCAATCGCCTCATCTTTTCCTCACACAACTCCTCAAAGCTTTGATCCGTGCACTCACAATCTGATTCCATCTGATCCTCCCTAAATTGTTTGTTTGAAAGGTCTTGAATCATGTTGACTTCAAAAGGCTAATCAGAGGGATCACTTTGCTTCCCTTCTAGATTGAAGATATTAAAAGTAACAGTCATATTTCCAAATGTGAGTTTCATTAGACCTCTACGACAGTTGATTAGAGCATTTGATGTTGCTAGAAAAGGTTGTCCAAGGATCACAGGGATCTGTCTTCTATGGTTTGACACTGGTGCGTCTCAAGGATAACAGAATCAACTGGAAAGATGAATTCACCTACCTTAGTAAGCACATTTGTAATCTCTCCCATTGGAATTTTAATTGACCGATCAGCCAGTTGGAGAGTGATCTTTGTGGGTTTTAACTCACCAACTCCTAACTGCTTATAGATCGAATAAGGAAGCAAGTCAACACTCGCCCCCAAGTATAATAGTGTCTTGTCAATTGCAATGGTTCCAATTGTATAGGAAATAGTTGGATAACCAGGATCCTTGTATTTCACAGCCATGCTATTCTGAATGATCCCGCTGATATTGGCTGCAAGGCAGACCTTCTTTGGCGCTTGATGCGCTCTCTTCTTGGTGCGCAGGTCCTTTAGAAATTTGCAAATGATGAAACTTGCTCGATTGCATTGAAGAGGAACATTCACCTTAACTTGTTTTAGCATCTCGTATCTTCTCCATATGCGCTGTGGGTTTCTTTGGTTGGGCCTATTTGGAAATGGTGTTGGTGGTTCATATGTAGGCAGTGACCTGCTCAGCTTCATTCTCTTCAAATTTGTTTGAGCCAAAAGAGAATGGAAAGGCTTAGTCAAAGAAGGATTTGTTTGATCCGCTTGATTGTCAACTTCCTTTCCAGATCGCAAAGTATGGATTGCGTTAATTTGTGCAGGGCCGTAAGGAGTTGACCTAGCATCTCTAGGTTTGGCAACTGGTTGACTGGGCAATGTCCCCTTCTGTCTCATCCATTTGTGATGCCATTTGGCTCACCTGTAATTTGAGAGGATTCATGGTTTGATTAGTGTGTTTATTTTCATTCATTATTTGAGCTGTCATCTGTATGAGGATTGTGAGTGACTTTTCCAGGTTGCTCAGCTTCTGATCATTGCCGAATCCTGGTGGTGGAATTGGCGGATTGGCGTATGGTTGCACAGAGTTTGGGTTCACAAAGGCTGGTTGGTTCTGATATGGCTTTGCATTGGTCGTTGCGAACTGTGAAGCACTTCATTATGCTGCGCTGTTTGATGCACCTCCCTGATATGCTCCTCGACTCCATGAAAAATTGGGATGATTCCTCCACCCCTGATTGTAGGCTGGGGCATAAGGATCATTACTTTGCCACTGGTAAGCAACATTCAACTGTTGGTTGTGTTTCCTCATCATTGGATTTGGAATCAATGGGCAATCTTTTATGACATGGGTTGGAAATTGGCAGTTAAAGCAGTTTAGTGCAGAAATCTAATTTTCATGATCGAGTCTCGGCGGGTTTCTTTTGCTGACTTCTAACTCCTCGATTCTTCTCATGAGTGCTGCTATTTTAGCTTCACTAGTGATGGAGATCTCAATCAGGTAGAGATTGCCCTTAAATGTGGGATTTGTGGTTGACGATTTTTCATGGAACCCTTCCCACTGTATAGTATTCTTTGCCATTTCTTCTACAAATTCCAAACCTTATCTTCTGTCATCGTCATGAAGTCTCCGCGACTCATGGATTCAAGTAGAGTTTTCGAATTATAGTCGACACCCTCATAGATGATCTGACAGAGACGTCACTTTTCAATGACATGATGGAGACATTATCCTAGAAGGTCCTTAAACCTATCTAGATATTTCCAGAAGGGTTCCTTGTCCAATTGGAAGAACTGATTGATATGGCTTCGGATTCTTGCAGCCTTGTGCATCAGGAGAAACTTCTTTAGAAAGACTGTAACGAACCCTGCCCACGTTAAAATAGAGTTGGTTGCCAGGCTGTAAAGCCACTTCTTGGTGTTGTCTCTGAGCGAGAAAGAGATGAACCTCAGCTTGACTACATCGTCACTCAGCTGCTGAATCATCATTGCGCAAATCTCCTCAAACTCGCTGATGAACATATAGGCATCTTCATATTTCATCTCGGAGAACTTGGGAATCATCATTATGTATTGCAACTTCAACTCATAGTTGGTCCTGCTGGTTTTCGATAGTCTGATGCATGACAGGTGTGATGATCAAGGCGGGTAACATCGGTCCATGAGAACCAGAGGTGAAGCAGGGCAAAGGATTGAAGACTCAATTGCTTTTGTGCACCGGTGAAGAGGAAAGCAAAGGATTGAAGACTCTTGATTTTTATAATCTTCAAGTGGGCCCCGCACCAACCATCTACTCCACCAGTTGCATGAGGAGCACAAGAGGATCTCTGAAATCTTCAACCAACAAATCCCTCTCTTCTTGATGCTTGCACCCTAAAACCAAGCCAATATGCTTTGGACTCTTGCGGCCCCCACTAAATTGTTATCGCCCAGATGAAGGAAAAGAGGGACTTTGATGATTGTGATATCCAGTGATGATTGAGAAAATCCAATATGAACAAAAAAATTAAGGGATCAACTACTTGCAAAAAAAAACACACGACAAAAAAAGACTAATAGATAAAAATGGCTTAAATTTTTTTATTGCGGTCAAAAGTAGACATCCCCACCCTAGGCTATCATGTGCTATTTATAGGCCACATATTTAGGGATTTTTTCACTTTAGTTCACTACAAATATAAAATTACAGACTTAACAAATTTACTAATTGCAAACAATTGCTGTTAACTGAATTTTACATTTAAAATCTTTGGACATGGTAAATTTTGTGTTTGAACCCCAATCCAGAAACATAAACAGACTTTATTTGCTGGTTTTGAGCGGTCAGATGGACGAATCAGAAGAAGTTATCAGCATGAAAGTTGTAGCTTTTCAAATTATCTTTCCGTAAACACCTGAATGACCAGTGTTGGAGTTCTATAGCAAAGTTATCATCAAAATATCACAGCATGTGCGCAAAGTCCTACAATAAAAGCTTCTTTTGGTTTGATCACTCTTCCAAAATATGCAATTGCCGTGTTTTCTCCTTCTGGCGAACTTGTTCTGCAAAAACACTAAAAAACAGGAATAGCATTATTTATATACAAAAATATAGATAAATAGAGGCATTAAAATGTGATAAAATCGTGTTAATCAAATGCCCCCACACCTATCTTTTGCTAGCCCTCGAACAAAACTAATAAAAAGAAAAACTATGTTAATCTAACCTAACTCACTTTCGTAGGAATCACGGTTGCACTCAACACGTGCAACAAGCCGCTAAACCCCTAGGTTACCCCTTTAGGACGAGTTTTGTCTTATGAGGTTTTCAGTGGATTACACCCACAAAATCCAAGAAGTTTAGTGATTAAAAAATAAATAATATAAAATAAGAATAACTGAACATCAAGAAAAAGAAAAATCAATTTTTTATCTACTCAAGTTAACTAGCTAGCAAGATCATAAGTTTTCAAAAGTTTCATTTGTTAGATCTATCTCAACTCAAGAAATCATATTATTTATAAAAGTAAGTCTCTAATCCTAAACTGTACACCACATATCCTAAGTCTTGGATCATATGTACCTCGTGATAGTGTTATAGTTTTTAAGCTTGAGAATATTTTACTCCAATTTTCATACCTATTTTGTTTATTGTTTTTGTTTTTTTAACACTTTTAACTATCTTTCGCATAACTATCAAGGCTTCCTGAGGCCAAAACACCTAGCTAATTGATAATCAAGATTGTTATGGTTTTACAATATCTTGTCTTATTAGGCTTTCTCAGTTTATCCGTGTAACGAGCTTTTGGCCAATGCCCTTCAAAGCAGTTGGTCTTAGGGAATTAAGTGTAGAAACACTCTTACGGACTTAATTACTTAAGCAACTGGGGCCACAAGACAATGCTTAATTAATAATTTTTTTAAAATTATTTTTTTAAGTATTACATTGTAATCGACATCCCCAAGCCCTTAAACTATTAGTGTAAGTGTGTTGTTTTGTACATAATCACTTGAACTAATTTTAGATGATGGCCAGTTTTTAGATTCCACTCTTTATTTTAAGGCTCTAAAACTCTTTTATCTCGATTTCACCTTTAAAATTCACTCATGGATACTATTTCACTTACACACTAGCTAGCTATTAGTAGAAATTTTTTTCTTCAAAATTTTTTAATTTTTAAACAAAAATAAACACCCTAGAAAGAAAAGAAATAGAAAAATAAAATAAGTGAACCCCTCTATACCTAAATTGTGCCGTATCCTCATGCACATGAATAAATATAGGGATAAAAAGAATCTAGCATGTAATCCACACATCCAAAACCATGCACACCATCATGATGATCATACAATCCAAGCATATAAAAGATATAAAAATGTAAACAATATGCTAGAATTAAAAATACATTGTGCTCGAAAACCCAGCTACTGAAGCAACAAAAGAACTCCCTGTGTGTGGTAGATGCATCCTCGTTTATCCTGTATTACTTATAATAACTCGGCCCATGGGTTAGAGAAAGAGATAAATAAAAGACTCATTACAACTGACTCGACTAACTAAAAGAGAAATAAAAAGATTCGTAAACCTAAAGAAAAATAAAACATATATATATATACATATGTACAACTCACAATCTTCCCCACATCTAGATTAAACTATATCGATTTCGGCCCCTTCAACGCTTTCCACTCTCAAAGTGGGTTATCTTCATTGATTTCACTCGTATATTCGAGCCCTTCATCATTTTAACACTCAATCTATTAACCTTGCCCTTTTCACTCTTCTTCCTCATCCTTGTCTTTTTTTCAATTTCTCCATATCAACTAGTCATAAGTAGGATTCACTTCCCTAGCTTCAATAATTGGCCTTCATCTCCATTGTCAGGGGAGCACGTATCAGCACTTGCTAAAATTTTTAGCTCATCATCAAATATCACCTCAAAGCTTTGATCAAGGAATCCTATGGGTAATGTGTGTTTGTCCACTTCATCAATGAATAAAGCTTATCCTCAAACATCTCTTCAAAGCTTTGTTCTGACTCCATATGATTAGCCAATTGGTCTTTTTCATCCAATCGCCTCATCTCTTCCTCACACAACTCCTTAAAGCTTTGATCTGTGCACTCACAATCTGATTCCATCTGATCCTCTCCGAATTGTTTGTTTGAAAAGTCTTGAATCACGTTGACTTCAAAAGGCTAATCAGAGGGATCACTTTGCTTCCCTTCCAGATTGAAGATAATAAGATCAAAAATCATATTTCTAAATGTGAATTTCATTAGACTGTTAGGACATCTGATTAAAGCGTTTGATGTTGCTAGAAAAGGTCGTTCAAGGATCACAGGGATCTGTCTTTTAGGGTTTGACACTGGCGCAGTCTCAAGACAATGAAATAAACTGAAAAGATGAATTCGCCTACCTTTATAAACACATCTGTAATTTCTCTCTTTGAAATTTTAATTGACCTATCAGCCAGATGGAGAGTGATTTTTGTGGGTTTCAACTCACCTACCCCTAACTGTTTATAGATCGAATAAGGAAGCAAGTTAGCACTCGCCCCCAAGTCTAACAGTGCCTTGTCAATAACAGTGGTTCCAATTGTTTAGGAAATAGTTTGACAACCAGGATCCTTGTATCTCATAGGCATGCTATTTTGAATAATCCCACTGATATTGGCTGCTATGAAGATCTTTGGCGCTTGATGTGCTCTCTTCTTGGTGCACAGGTCCAAATTTTACGTATGATGGGACTTGCTCGATTGCATCGAGAAGAGGAACATTCACCTTAACTTGTTTGAACATCTCATATCTTCTCCATATGCGCTGTGTGTTCTTTGATTTGAGCCTGTTATAAAATGGTGCTGGTGGTTATATGTAGGCTGAGTGACTGCTCTACTTCATTCTCTTCAAATTTGTTTGAGCCAGAAGAGGATGGGAAAGGCTTAGGCAGGAAGGATCTGTTTGATCTACCTGATTGTCAACTTCCTTTCCAGACCGCAAAGTATGGATTACGTTGATTTGTGCAGGACCGTAAGGAGTTGGCCTAGCATCTCTAGGTTTGGCAATTGATTGACTGGGGAATGTCCCCTTCTGCCTCTCATCCATATGTGACGCCATTTGGCTCACCTGTAATTTGAGACGATTCATGGTTTGATGAGTGTGTTTATTTTCATTCATCATTTAAGATTGTGAGTGACTTTTCCAGGTTGCTCAGCTTCTGATCATTGCCGAATCATGGTGGTGGAATTAACGGATTGGCGTATGGCTGTGCAGAGTTCTGGTTCAGAAAGGCTAGTTGGTTCTGATATGGCATTGCATTGGCCCTTGCGAACTGTGAACCACTTGACTGTGGTGCGCTGTTTGATGCACCTCCCTGATATGCTTCTTGACTCCATGAAAAGATTGGATGATTCCTCCACCCCAAATTGTTGGTTGGGGCAAAAGGATCATCCCTTTGCCGTTGGTAAGCAACATTCAACTGTTGGTTGTGTTTACTCATCATTGGATTTGGAATCAATGGGCAATCTTCTATGACATGGGTTGGAGATTGGCAGTAAGGGCCTGTTTGGTTAAGGGTGGAAGTGAGGAAGTGAAGAAGTGAGAAGTGGTATTAGTTCTCTTTGGAACTTGGGAATTAGTTAGTAAGTTTTTCTGGTATTTGGATGTTGTTGGGAAGTATGGTTTGAAAAATGTTATGTCTTTTTCGGTGTTTGGATATTAATGTGGAAGTACAAGTGAAAAAGTTGATCACAAAGTTGACTGCAAAATAATATTAAAATAAAAATTAATTAAGAAAAATAAAATAGACTGTAATTAGAATGCAAGTGAGATTTACATGATCAAAAAATTAACTGTTTTGTATTATAACTTATTACAAATGAGATTTACATGACCACAAAATTAACTGTAGCACTCTGGAAGTGAGGAAATGGTTGTGTAACAGAGCAAAGAGAAGAAAAAGGGTTTTTTTATTTTCCTTTTCTGGTGTTTGGATATATAGATAGGTGAGCAATTATACTTTCCCATTTCCTTACTTCCGCCCACTTCCTTGCAACCAAACAGGCTCTAAAGCAGCTCGGTGCAGAAATCTGATTTACATGATTGAGTTGCGGCGGGTTTCCTTTGTTGACTTTTAGCTCCTTAATTCTTCTCATGATTGCTGCTAATCTAGCTTCAGTAGCGATGGAGTTCTCAATCGAGTGGAGACCGCCCTTACATGTGGGATTTATGGTTGACGATTTTTCATGGAACCCTTCCCACTGCATAGTTTTCTCTGCCATTTCTTCTAGAAATTCCCAAGTCTCATCTTCTGTCATTCTCATGAAGTCTCTGTGACTCCTGGATTCAAGTAGAGTTTTCGAATTGTAGTCGACACCCTCATAGGTGATCTGACGGAGATGTCACTTTTCAATGGCGTGATGTTGACATTGTCCTAGAAGGTCCTTAAATCTAGAAGGTCCTTAAATCTATCTAGATATTTCCAGAAAGGTTCCTTGTCCAATCGTGCACAGGTCGAGAGTCGCGTGCGGGCTTCACCAGTCCTGGACCCACTCTATTGCTTTTGTGCACATGTGAAGAGGAAAGCAAAGGATTGAAGACACTCTTGATTTTTATGATTTTCAAATGGGCCGTGCACCAACCAGCTACTCCAATTGCATGAGGAGCACAAGATTTCTGAAATCTTCAGCCAACAAATTCCTCTCTCCTTGATGCTTGCGCCCCAAAACCCAAAATCAGGCCAATATGCTTTGGACCCTTGCGACCTCCACCAAATTGTTGCCACTCAGATGAAGGAAAAGTTGGACTTTGATGATTGTGATATCCAATGATGATTTGGAAAATCCAATATGAACACAAAATTAAGAAGGGATCAACTACTTGCAGAAAAACACACGGCAAAAAAAAAACTAATAGATAAAAAATGGCTGAATTTTTTTATTGCGGTCAAAATTAGGCATCCTCCAAACCCTAGGCTATCATGTGGTATTTATTGGCCACATATAGGGATTTTTACACTTTAGCCCATCACAAATATAAAATTACAGTCTCAACAAATCTATTAATTACAAACAATTGCTGTAATTGAATTTTACATTTAAATTCTTGGACTTGGCAAAATTTGTGTTTCAGCCCCAGTCCAGAAACGGACTTTCTTTGCCGGTTTTGAGTGGTTAGATGGACGAATCAAAAGAAGTCATCAACATAAAAGTTGAAGCACTTCAAATTATCTTTTTGTAGACACCTGGATGACCACTGTTGGAGTTCTGTAGTAAAAGTTATCATTAAAATACCACAGCTTGTTCGGAAAGTCCTTCAATAAAGTTTCTTTTGGTTTGACCACTCTTCCAAAATGTGCTATTGTAGTGTCTTCTCCTTTTAGCAAACTTATTTTACAAAAACACTAAAAATACCCGAGTAGCATTATTTATATACAAAAATATAGATAAATAGGGGCATTAAAATGTGATAAAATCGTGCTAATCACTCTTCACCCAGTAAGCCTCCTATCAATCTTATCTAAAATTGGTTCCCGACCAAATACCAACAACTTGCCTGGCCTCAAAGATATTGCCAAATAAATAAGAGGAATATGGCCAACTCGACAATTGTCCAGCTGTAACAATATGATTAAGCTCCCCATTGCCTTCTAAGAAGATCATGCAGAGCTTTTAGAAAATTTATTGTAAGCCCTGGTTCCAATTTGAAACTACAAAACAACTTGAGGATTGTCAGTTGAGCTTTGTTATCCTTACAAAACTACAAAGTATCATCTGCATATTGTAAGCTCATCACTTTCTTATGAGACCCAAAATGACTCAAATAAAAAAAAAATAAGGCCTTTGGAAGTAGGCATGGTCCAGCACTCTAGTGAACATATCAACAGAAATGACAATAGAAGGGAGAAAGAGGATCACCTTGCCTCACCCCTTTTAGAAACAACTTACCTAGCACCGTCCACTTTCTGCTGCTGACTTGTCACCATGCAAACAACTCTAAACCCAATAAATCTATCTGGTCCCAAATCGAATCTCAACTACACTATCTAATAAAATCCCCTTTCATTATGTCACACCTGTCTTTATCAATCAACAACTTCAGTTTAGGATTTGGCCTACTAATATGCACCATAGTTATAATTTATAGACAACATCCAAAAAAATAAGATGTCAAAATTCATTCACCTTTTATGCACCCTTCACTTTGGAATGTGAAACCACATACATATAGTTAATATTTCTATATCCAAAGTCCTTTGATAGTGCGTTTCAAACAACTCACAAATCTCTCCCTTCAAACTGACCAAAAGTCCAAAAAAAAAAAGCAGAAAACAAATCAGGCCTGGGGATTTGTCTCCACTCTTATGAATACAGCTTCTCTAATCTTTTTGTCTTGAAAGGAGCCTCTAGGTCATCACACCCCACTCTTCAAAATATATTTCACGTCTTCCCTGCATAACTGGATTCTAGAAGACAATAAAAACTCTTCAAAATCCTGTGGATTAGACTAATCTACACCATTGTGAGGGCAATAGCATCTTACTGTTATAGTGATCTTCTTACCATCCCTCTTGCTAACTAATTGAAAACATTAAAATCTCCAGCAACCACCAATGCACTAGAAAAAGATCTAAAATCCGTACGCTCTTGCCAAAATGTTTTGCGCATGCCAGATTGGAAAGATTTGGTTAAATTCATGGATGATCTCTTTGTCTTGGGAATCTATCTTATTCCTTTGTGCATATATATGTCTTATATGTTGTATATGCCCTTTTGAAGTAATTTATGTTCCTTGATACTCATATTTGATTGTTTTAATGCATGCAAGTTGGATACTCCCAGCATGAACTAGTCAAGGAAGTTTACAGTACATATCACATATTGGAATGTTTGGACTAGGAGCAACTAGGTCTACATGGATAGTAATTTTACGGAAAGCTTTTTTGCTTTGCCACATGCGACAAAGCTTTATTTAGGTGATTGAAATTGCAAATTAACTCATACAAATAATCTTGTTTGGGAGTGATGTACATTTAACTGAGTTGCCTAAGAAAGCTTATGTAGAAGGAACTAATTAGAATGTATTCATATAAAATGAGACAACCCAATTGATAGGAATTGAAGAGACGAAGACTGAGGTAAACATGACTCCAGCAATTGATTGCAAAATCCTCATACTGGGTGTGTGCTTTTCCATGAAAAAGGTGAGAAAATGAATAGCTGAGCTTCATCAGTCAACTATGAAGGCTCTACTAATTTTAATGTTGTGTGATACTTCATTTTCCTTTAGGAATAACTCATGTTGTGCCATTCTATCAACGAATTTATTACAACATGTTTCACAATAATTTGGTGTTATACTGTTGGTTTATGTTGTGCATGTATGAAATATCTGTTTTAAAAAGGTGTCATGTCTTATACTGTTACTAATTCAGACGTCCACATGTCTGTTTTAATTTCTACTGCTGCTTTCAGAACTAATTTTTGTATCCTTTCTTCTGTGCTTTGGCCGAATGTACAATGTGCAGGGTGCTGGAACTTACATGTTCCGTGTAGATACTGAGCGTGTCATTGATGCTACTAGGGCTGGAAGCATAGCCCATTTAATTAACCATTCTTGTGAAGTAAGAAATCACATATGGAACTTTCTAGTAGCTTATATACTTATTCCTACCTCTACGGTTAATGTTTGAATGTCGCTTTCTATAATTTCTTCTTGTTATGTTCTGCGGCTTATTCTGCCTATTGATATCATGACATTATTAATCTCACATTATTCTATCATATGTATGTCTGTGGCACACCTTAACTTGTTATCTGCTAGGCATTTCTATAAATTGCTTTTATACTAGATGTTGATTCGTTGAAAGAGTGCCTTTGGACAAGTTCTCAACTGCTTGAGGATTCTTCTTTCTCATTATTGTTTATAGAGGAAATTTAAAATACAATATTTATTAGATCCATAGAAATGAACTTTTTAAATCTGAATTTTAATTTTCCACTTAGATTAACAATGATATGTAGAAACTTTGCAGAATATTAGAAAATATTTGAGTTTGGTTTTATAGACCTAGTAGTCTTTATTCCATAGACCAGGAATAAAGATTTAGTTGATATTGTTGCTGTTGTGCATGGAGTAAATAAGAGAAAGAAAAGAGAAAGGGTAAGGGAGGACTGCAGCAGTAAGGTATTTACTTAATCAGCTCAAGCGAGTGTATCCACCTAAACCACTTCACTAGGGAAGAGGTGTTGTGTAGAGTGTTCTTGGAGAAGAGGGCCTGAAACTCAAATCTGGGGGCAGGGGGAATTAGAAAGTTTTTTTAATGGAAAAAAATTAACCTGAAAGTTACTGAAGGAGGCTCGTCGGAGGTCCTCGAAGGTGAATATGATCTGCCTTTTCCTGATGAAGATAACACAAGGAAATAAGAGTAACCCAAAACCCCCGCTATCGCTGTAGCTTTTTTCTGCCTTTGAAAAAAGAGAGGACTGGAGTAATGAGAAAAGAGAAAGGGAGACGAGGGATACAGTGTTTGGTTGTTTTTTTTTTGGGGGGGGGGGGGGTGGGAGGGAGAGGGAGGGGGAGAGAGAGAGAGAGAGAGAGAGAGAGAGAGAGCAATAAGCTTTGTCTTAGGTATTGGGTTTAGTTGGGTTAACATGTCCCTATTTAAAAAAACGGTTATGTCCAGTTTGATGCGCTCTTCTGGCACATGTGATTATGCGGCTGCATAATCTGATTTTTCTGGAACAATTAAAAGGATTAAAAAGCTGCATATAAATTCAAATTGTGATGTACAAAATGTAAAGATGTAAATATAAAGAAAAGAAGACACCATATTGATGTGCGAATTGGTAAGTGCACCAATCGTTAACAAATAATAAAGTGATAAAATAGAGTGTCGAACTCACGAGAATTATTATCTTATTAAGTATCAATGTGTATTGACTCAAAGATTTATTTGAAAGATTGATAAAGATGTAAAAGTGAACTAAACTATATTTTTGTTTGGCTTTAGATAGGAAAAACACGAGGGCAATTGATTTCAACAATTAATAATCTGAATTAATAAGTTGATTGTGCTAGTAAGTACCTGCTACTCATGTTAACAATCGGAAGTTCCTTTCTCAATTAGTATTCTCTCTCGAGTAACACTAATTCTTAATCAAGAATCTACAATCTCTCGATCTAATAGATTTACAAGTTAAGAGATATTTTAAGTTTAGTGGTCTTTCTCACACGATTGCACAACTTATGTATCTCCTCTCGGTCTCAACATGTCAAGTTGTGATTTCTATTCGTATGAATCGTTGTTAGATTATCTCTTCACAGTCTCAAGCCTAGCCATTAATATAGTTGGAGCTTTCAACTAATAACAAGAATAACAGAAATAGAAACTTAACATAGTCAAGATTTTAACATGAAGAACAAAGTAGTAGAATAGAACTAACACAAAACAACAACGCCCTAGCCATGTTTTGCAAAACAAAATAATAAACATGAATCCTATATTCATATAGTAAATTAGAATAGAAGGGAAATGATAACACCAATATAGGGAGTACGTCTAATTCTTAGCTGTCGCTTCTCCTCTGATCTTCTTCCAACACACCAGAATTCTCTCTCCAAAAGCCAGAATTTTATATAAGAAGAATATTTACAAGAGAAACTAAAATCTTAGTTACAAAGCTAGTTCTATGATTAGATACTATAATAACAAGAGATTGCAACCATTTATATAGACTCGGAGCCAATTACGATAAGAAATACACTGGGATTTCTAATCCAATTTTAACTCGATGTAGGAGTTCAATTTTGAATTGGACTGCAACCACCTGGTGGTAATTGCTAAAAATGGGCTATCAAATAATTGAATTGAAAAAATTGTCAACATAATAATTGTAGCACTTTCAATCATCTTTCTGTAGCATCTTGAATCATCTGATTTGGACAAGCGAAAGTTATGATCAAATTATTAAAACATGTGTAGTCTGAATTCGAATCTGAATCTAATTAACAGTGGTCGGCTAGCCAACCAACTTATGACTGATTTTGACCTCTTTATTTTTATAACTGCTTCTCTGATACTTAGGGTCTTTGTTGCAAATGATGTTTTGGCTCTGGGTAATTTGATCTATAGTAAATGTGACTACAATCTCTTCATGTATCGGTTTTCAACGCCTTTTACTTTTTTCTCTAATTTTTTGCTCTTAATTTTTGCAAAAAACATAAGAAATAACACCAATGCAGCATTAAATATGGTAAATAATAGTCATTAAAGTAATAGAAAATGTGTATAAATCACACTCATCACATCCCATACCTATCTTTTGCTAGTCGAGCAAAATCCTAATCTAAAAAAAAGAAAAAAAACAAAAAATCCTAAAGCTAAAAGAAAATTTTTAACTCACTTTCGTAA
This sequence comes from Agave tequilana, assembly GCA_038442645.1. Classification (NCBI taxonomy): domain Eukaryota; kingdom Viridiplantae; phylum Streptophyta; class Magnoliopsida; order Asparagales; family Asparagaceae; genus Agave; species Agave tequilana. The sequence continues at coordinate 68,842 of JAVJIF010007973.1, forward strand.
GAATCACAGTTGCACTTAGCACGTGCAACAAACCGTTAAACTCTTAGGTTACTCCTAGTGGACGAGTATTGTCTCGTGAAGACTTGCAATGTGAATATACTCACAAAATTCGGTATAATGAATATAGAAAGGTTAAGAAAATAAGGATTTAAATAAGGATAACTGAAAAAGAAAAAAGAAAATATGAAGAAAGAAAAAGAAAAATATTTTTGTTGAACAAGTATATCTAGCAAATAAGATCAATAGTTTTACAAGTATTTCTTTTCAAGTTCAATCTCCTATCAAGAAATTCATCATCTCTTCTTAGAGATTCAAATCTTAATATATCCCACCATCCTTCCTAAGTTTTTTGATTTTATGCATCTTTGTGATCATGTGATAGCTCTTAACTTGGGATTTTTATTCAATCTTTCATACTTAAATATATTTTCTCAATATAGAAGTTTTGAAGTATTACCACTTCATTGTCTTTTAAGCACTCCTTTTTTTTATTACATATAGGTCATCCAATTCTCTTACGTGTAAATATTAAGACTTCTTGAGGCCAAGCTACCTAACTAATTGATCATTAGACTTGCTAATATATTTAACTTTTTTCAACTTATCTAATTATTTTCGTGTAAATACTAGGGCTTCTTGAGCCCAAAATATTTAGTTAATCAATAATTAAGTTTTTTTTTAAGTATTAAGTAATTCTCATTATCCCAAGCTTAAACCAATGTATATGTGTTGAAATATGCATAATCACGTACACAAATTCTAGATGGCATTCAATTTTTAGAATTTTTTTTTCATTTCTTCTCAAATAATCAATGAATCTAGCAAATTGATATATGTATCCAATTCAAACTATATAGTTACTAAATCCCTTAAACACTAGATAAACTTGCTGATTTTTTTCAGTTAGTAAAAGGAAAAAAATCTAGTAAAAGGAAAAAAATCTAGAGAAATCCTAAAGTGAAAAGAAATAAAAATTCTAACCTTCACATAAAAGAAAAGTAAAAGAAAAAAGAAAAATCCTAGACCCTCTACTATACCTAAACCTTGACATGTTCTCATGCAAAGAAAGACAAATCAATAGTTAAAATCAATAACACATGCAAATCACAAATAACATACCATCCCCAAGGATCAATTAAACTTTTTCAAATAACGTGAAAACTTGTGGAAAAATTAACAATTCAATTTTCAGAAACTACCCATGTCCATTAAATTTTCAGAAAAATCACACATTAAGAAAGTGGAAAGAAATCACCTGGGCAAATTTCAGATTCAATTTCATCTTTACATGGCTACACAACCGTTGAGGCGGCTGCACAGCCGTCCAAGTGGCTGTTCTGATCTTGAGATTTTTATGCCTGGTTTCTATCATCAATTTGGTTCATCTTTTGTATTTGGTTCTGGTTGGAGTTCTTGAAAGGAAAAAATGCAAAAAGAAAAACAGTTAGTGTTTTATATGCAACAAATTAATCTTCTTACCTAGATTTATCGATTTCGTCCACGTGAACGCTTGCCACTCTTTCAATGCGTTCTCTTTACAGGAGAATTGGATAAGCTCAATCTCTTTGTCATCTTCGCATGGAGCCTCTCCAATTTGTTTTTCGTTTTCTTTAATTTCGGTCTGTGCTTTTTTTGACTTGCCCGTGTTAAACTTTTTCAAACATTGGATTATCCACAACATCAACATCATCATGTGGCCAAGCATCATCAACCTGCAAAAAGATAGATTCAATTTGACTAGATAAATACTTGCAATAATTCAAACTTGGTGATTCATCAAGTATAATATCTTCAATTTGTTCAATCAGTGTCTCATCAAACACATAAATACTCAAATCAAGTTTCTTTCTTTCGAAAGGAACTTTAAACTTAGAGCACAACTTCAGGCTTGTCAGTGCTTGCTAAGGTTTTTAGATGAGGATCTTAATCTTTAGAGGGACGACTGAACAGTTATAAGATTAGGCTTCCGACAGTGAAATTTTTCCTACAATTTCTTGCTTCCTCATCTTCCTAGTTTGTGGTCTCTGTTTCTTGTATCGGCTGCACTGAGATATCTGAGACAAGTTTCTTGTAATAATTAATCAACAACCACTTGAGATCCTCTGTGATGGTTTCGTCATCTTTAATGCTTGATTCTTTCGTTTCATGTACTTTGGCCTCTTCGATAATTTCAGTGTTGCTCCAAGATGAGTGCCTCTTCTTGCTCTTTGGGTCTAACTCTAGATAACTTGACGATGAAAGAACATATTCAATTTGGGTGTAGGTTTCGAATGGAAGTCTCTTGATTTTTTGCAATAGTGTCGGTATATGCCATAAAATGTTTGAAATTTTGGTCGAGTTTTTCAGGAGTTTCTTCCAATTTGAACTTCTTTTCTTTGGGCTGAAAATATTGAGGCTCGAAAGTATCATTGTTGTAGTCCCATGAAAGGTTTTATTGATCTCCCCAAGTCAGATTATAGGTGTAGGTGTTGGCATAATGTTGACAAACAACATTAACATGATTTCCTCCACACCACTCGCATGCTTGCAATGGCTCATATCTTTGTGAGGACCATTGATAGTTGTAATCCATAGACCTGAAATTAAAAGAAAAAGAAATAAAAATAAAATAGAATCCAAAGCAAAACTAAAGTCAAATGGTATTGATATTAATAAAGATAAAACAATCCCCTGGCAATAGCGCCAAAAACTTGATGTGCGAATTGGAAAGTGCATCAATCATTAACAAAGTGATGAAGTAGAGTGTCGAACCCACGGGGATTGTTATCTTATTAAGTATTAAAGGTATATTGACTCAAACTTTATTTGAAAGATTGATAAAGATGTAAAAGTGAACTAAACTATATTTTTGTTTAGCTTTAGATAGGAAAAACGCTAGGGCAATTGATTTCAACAATTAATAATTTGAATTAATAAGTTGATTGTGCTAGTAAGTACCTACTACTCATGTTAACAATTGAAAGTCCCTATCTCAACTAGTTATTGTCTCTCGAGTAACACTAATTCTATCCCTTAATCAAGATTTACAATCTCTCGGTCTAATAGATTTATAAGTTGAGAGATGTATTAAGTTTAGTGGTCTTTCTCATACAATTGTATAACTTATGTATCTCCTCTCGGTCTCAACATGTCAAGTTGTGATTTCTATTCCTATGAAGCGTTGCTAGGTTATCTTCACCCGGTCTCAAACTTAGCCATCAATATAGTTGGAGCTTTCAACTAATAACAAGAATAACGAAAATAGAAACTTAACATCGCAAAGATTCTAACATGAACAAAGTAGTAGAATAGAACTAACACAAAGCAATAAGATTAAATATTCATAATAATTTTCCTACATCAATGCCCTAGCTATGGAGATTTGGTTCATGATAAAGAATTGCTAAACAAAATAATAAACATGAATTTTATCTTCATATAATAAATTAGAATAAAAGGAAAACACTAATTTAGGGATCATGTCTAATCCTTAGTTGCTGATCTTCTTCCAACGCACCAAAATTTCTTCTCCAAAAGCAGGATTTTATATAAGAAAGAGTAGTATAAGAGAAACTATAACCTAAATTACAAAGCTTGTTTCTATGATTAGATTCATTGATTACAAGAGATTGCTACCCTTTATCTATACCTCAGAACCAATTACACTAAGAACTACAATATGACTTTTAATCCAACTTTAACTCGATGTAGGAATTCAATTCTGAATTGGTAATTGTTGAAATCGGACCCCATAAAACGATTGAACTCGAAAAGTTGTCAACATAATAATTGTTGCCCTTTCAATCATCTTTCTGTGGCATCTTGAATCATCAGATTTGGACTTCTATAGTGAAAGTTATGATCAAATTATTAAAATGTGTCCAGTCTGAATCCGAATGTGAATCTGATTATACTCTCTGTTTTGAATAGTGGTCGACTGCGTAGCCGACTAGGTTTATGGCTGATTTTGACCTTCAGATTTTTATAGCTGCTTCTCTGATACTTGGGGTCTCTGTTGCCAGTGCTGTTTTGGCTCTGGTCTTCTGATATGTAGTAAATCTGACTACAATCTCTTCTTGTATCGGTTTTCAACGCCTTTCGCTTCTTTCTCTAATTTCTTGCTCTTGACCCAATTTCTGAAAAAATATAAGAAATAACACCCATGCAACATTAAATGTGGCAAATAATAGTCAAAGTGGTATAAAATATGTGTATAAATCACACTCATCACATACAACAAAAAGAAAATGATCTGATTTTTGTTAGAATTAAAAGAATGTAATAGCAATGCAAAATGTGAGAAAAGTTCAATAAAGAAATTGAATATTTTATGTAATAAATACACTCAAGTCTCTTCGGGAGAGAATGCATCAATCATTACACAAGCTTAGAGAGAAAAAGACATTGTTGGCCATCATTACAAGATAAGAATGAGAATGAAAATTTTGAAGGATGGGAGATTTTTACACCCAAATTATTGAATAATTTAAGAAAAGCTTTTGAAGGCTTGTGGGAGCCTTTGAAGGTGCAAGAGTTCTTACCAATTAGTATAGTTTCCAGCTGTTGCTGAAATGATAAAAAAGTAATAGAGAAGTAGGAAATAAGGGAATAATATGCCTTTTAAGTGAAACTGAAGTTAGAATCTGTATGGATTTGCCGGAATAAAATGTATGCTGCATGTGATCTGTGTTTAATTCCACTTTGGCCCCACCATAGAGTTGGGCTTAATGAAGTAGTGGTTCAAGCTTCTAAGCCATTTAGCGAAATATTCCAGCTGATGAGTTCTTTATAATTTCTCATCCAACCAACATTCCATCCCATGTCTCAAGATAGTCTTGCCTATTCTGAAAGAGAAGGGCCCAGCAGATAGCAGCACTTTCTTTTTCATGGGAATAAAATGTTTCCTCTTTTCCTTTTCTTGAGACATCGGCATGATCAAGACAACACTTTGACTGCTTGCTATTTTTCTGGTGTTGCTTGGGATTTCACATGTATATCTTGATTTGTTACCTGTTAGTGTAGAATGCAGGATAATATTAGTTATGGAAATCAGTTATGTCTTTCCCTCCGCACCCGCTCCAGTTATATGCAACACTCGCACAGGCTTCCACTTCGGGAATGCTGAGACACAATAAACGTTTGTAATTAATGATCAAATTCTTAACTTGTTTCTTTTGATGCTTCAATTGACATCTCCGTGAAGAACATGTTATGACGTTTCTGATTGCTTGCTTGTAGAAAGTTTTTAGTTCCTTTTTTCTAACGTTGTTATTTTTATCCCATTTTGTTTTGGGGTCAGCTACATGAATCTTTTTCTTGCATTTTGCTCTATTAAGGGCCATGTCCGCGGTGACATAAAGCATTAACATTTCCTACTTAAAAATTTCTGTTCTAGAAAGTTTTCAATTCTAACTATTTTGTTATGTCATATAATATCATTATTGATCAAAGTTATGTATTATTTCTTTGCTTGCAGCCTAATTGTTATTCAAGGACGATAACAGTTAATGGTGACCCACATATTATTATTTGCAAAACGAGATATTAACTTATGGGAAGAGTTAACTTATGACTATAGGTTTGCACCATCCTGACATCTATGTTCTTCTAACATTCTCAATTCAAAACTTCTAACATGTTTTTAATAATAAAATACCAGATTCTTTTCGGAGGATGAACGACTTGCCTGTTATTGTGGTTTTCCAAGATGTCGTGGAGTTGTTAATGACATTGAGTCAGACGAGCAAAGGGCAAAAATTTTGGTACCGCGAAGTGACTTGTTTCCCTGGAAGGGAGACTAGTGTAAAGTAATTGATTCTCTGCTTTTTGTTCATTTTTATAGTTACTCTGGAGGTCTGAAATGCATGGAATGTTCTGATTGTCAGGCCTTGCCCTTTTTAATTTTAGTTCTTGATCATTTCTGAATTTACTGCAGTATATGCTGTTGAATTTGTTAATTATACCGCGAAGTTGGGTATATACATGAGTTTGCTGTGGAATTATTTTGAATATTAATTTTTTTGACCTTCAGGTTATACATGTCACAGTTACTTAAAAGTTTGTTCCTTTGTCACAATCAATATTCAATTATACCTAGAGTCTTAAACTTTCAGATTTCTCAAATCTCAACATATCTGACACCTCATCACCTGTACTAACAGTAGTCCATCAAATCAATTTATTTATTTCATTCCACAGTCTGATGCTTTTTATACTATATTATAGGTTACATGTTAGGTAATGCATCAAATTAAGGTACAATCGATTCTTAAAACTATGAATTGTTTATTAAGCCAAATTGTTGAATTGTTGTGCTTGTTATATACATACCTGTACATAGTTTTATTCATCTCTAGGATAGCATTATCTCTCAACTTAGACTTCTGTGTTTATTGTGCTAGATTGTTCTGGATACATGGGCACTTGATTCTTGTGAGTTTCACTGTATCTGTGCATCTTTCACATGATTCCCCTAATTGGCTTGGTACTTATCATTTCTCATGTGTATCCTTTACTTCTTGTCCTTCCTGATCCCTTTGTGTAAAATATATAGCTTTTTCTTACATTATTATCAGAATTTTTTGTTTGCACAGACAATATTTTGGCCATAGTTTATGTAGATGTTTCCTTTTGATTTTGTCTCTGTCATGAATCAATGGCCCTTTGAGTTTGAGAAGCTTTATTCAGATAACTTTAATTATGTCTGCTATTTGACCAATGTTGTTTTGAAGTTGAAATTGTACTAACCATGCAAAAGATGCTTGCCTAGTGGTTTCTCATATTTTATCTATAACTTCAATTTTTGATCTTGGGTTCTTTTGATGCATGATAAGTTTTTCTGTATACTGATATATGATAGTATTTAAGGAAACTTGGATCTGATTGAGTTCTTTTAATGAGCTTCACAAAGTTTGTTTCCGGAAGTACTAAAATTCCGCTACACAGTTACCTTTTGGAAGTGTGTTACCTGAGGTTGGGAAACCATTTCTCAGATTGTAACTGCAATTCCCTGACAGTGGTTTGTAAATGAAGAAATCTGAATTTTCAGGAACATTGTGCCTAAAATTAAGAACTGGTTATCTAAATCATGAATGGAACTTGAATAGGAATCTCTTAGAATTCAATGCTGGCTTCTTATGAATCTGCAAGTGCCATGAAAAACAGTATGCAGGATTATCATGTAAGCAACACATTTGTTTTGTAACACAAGCTTCTAGGAAACTATCTGATAATATTGGAATATTGCAGAGCATGGCTCACATCATCTAGCATGAAGGTGTCATGTATGTTGCACTACACATTGACGAGGACATGACATGCCGACATACGGCAAATTCTGAAATGTACACATGACACTTGTTTGACTAGTGTTCCGCACAACATCATCTCACAATAGAAGTTCCCATGCTAAATAGTTTGTCAGTAACTGTAGGGGTAGCAGGCAGGCTGGATATGGGTCTGCTAGAGAAGACTGGAAGGAACCTAGTTAACAAACAGGTTAAATCTAGCATGCAAACCTGTTTCATGAGTGGGACAAATCTAAAAACAGTAACCTGTTTGATAGAAACACCATTTTCTGGGTGGCATGATTAGGGATGGTAGGCAGAATTCTGGTCAGGTACAGACTTACTGAGAGGCGACCATTTACCAGAGGATCATATCTAAGCACATGAACATGTTTGATTAATGGGGCAAGTCTAAAGACACTTTGATTAATGGGTTAAGTCTAGAAACTTAGACCTAACTTGCTTCTGAAATGGTGGCACAAATCTAACGGATGTTAACATTTTAACAATCAGGTTGAATTGTGTAGATTTCAATTAAATTAGATTGTTAAGTTTAACCAATCAGCAAAAAGTATGTTATTAATGTTTAAGAAGTATTCCAAGTGGCAGGGACACAAATATGGACATGTTGACATAGACATGGTGGATTCAAACTTACTACACTATGAACGGTAGAATGCATAAGTTATAGATATAAAACTTTCTCATATCAGTTTTTTTTTTTTTTTTTCTCCTTTTCTTTGTTTTTTTTGGGGTGGGGGGTTGGTTTGTTGGGAAGATTGTTTGATTTACATTATTTCCTGGACGCTTGTAAGCTTAAACTTTTGGTTGAAGTGGTTTTTTGACATGGTATCAAAGTGCCAAGTTTTTCGTGGGATCCTAACCCATACTGTCATTGGAAATTGAAGGGGTTGGCTATGGATGTGGATGGGTATGTGTAGTATTAAGTTGGAATACTGCAGAGAACTATTATTCTGATAATGACTTGACACTAAAATCAAGATATCAATTTTTTGATTGCTGTCAAACTTGCTATGCAGGCACAAATTTAGTGAAGACAGCAGAATCTTTTGCTCGTATACTATTTCAGCATTGGACATTTGATTTGCATTTGCACTTTTTGTGCTATTTTTCAATTGTTACACCTTTCATTATCAAAATCTATGTCACCTTTCTCATTCTGCGCTTAAAGTTCCACACTTGGTTTTTCTCATTATCTTTCAGGTCTTAATGTAAATGAGAATATGCAGCACCAAATTTATGTTTTCGGCTTTGACATTAGTTTTTGACAGGAAAATTATTTGGTCAATTGCAGAGTGCATCATGAATTAAAAGACAATTTCTTCAATTTTGATTTAGAGGTATGTGAAAAGCTTTTGCAGCAAACTTGTTACTATTTGTTCCCTCGAGGAAAAGGGGATCCAATCAGGAAATCATCTTAATATTGGACCAAATGATCAGTAAGTTTTGACTGTTGGCTCATTTGATGGACCTTGGTTATGCTTATTTGCTTCCAGGAATTTCAGCCGTATGACAGTCGCCTGCTGCACATACATCACATGCAACTGTGAGTTTACCTGCAGTATATAAACATCTCGGCTTCCCTTTACCAAATGTTAACGTGAAAGTTCCTATGGGTTTCACAGGTTGTATTGTATTTAATGAACAACTAAATCTTCTACTTACATATCAAGCCTCCGACCCTCAAATGGCAGGAGTGTTTTTGACATTCTTCTGAAGGTTTCGTGTATGGAATGCCATTTCAGCCTTCATATGCATGAGCTTTGTTTTATATGTTAACCAGTAGTTCTTATTGGGTGTGTGATGTACAGTTCATGAGAAGGATCTCACTGTAAGTGTTAAGTTCAAACGCCTGTAGGCCTCTAGAAAATCTTCAAAGTTATATAACCTAAGTTTTTGACATCCACATTTTTTGGGCACTCTTTGACAAATCTAACCATAAGCGATCTCGTCGGAAACTTTATCACTAGTTGTTTCTGGCTTCTTCAGTACCGCGGTATGCTACTGCACTTCCCTGTGATGCATCCTGATAACCAAAATTCCCTGCTTACTACAATTATTTGAATTTTCACTGTAAATGTTGGTTGCTGCTGCTTGAGCTCCTAGGCGTGGAAACCAGCAAAGCCACATTAGCAAGATGAATGTAGCTGAATTTTGCCCACTCACTAATATAAACAGAAATATTATTAAGATGTAGGCATAAAAAGCATAATGATCGTTCGTTTAACCATTTGATTATATGCTTGGTCTTACTGATAAAATCAAGCAACTCTGAAACAGATGGAAGACACATTGGCTGGGCTAAATAGACAAACTCCTTGTACAAGATGTCCGGATATTGTATGAGAAGCACGTAATTTTGGCCAAGAATCGTAATATTATCATGAAATAGACAAACTGGAGCTTCGGATACATAGTTTGCTGTTTTTGATGCCTCCCGCGCCCATGGGACCTTATATATGCTTTTCGTATTGAATTGTATTCCGATAAGAAACTTTTGTTGTGTTTGGTGTGAAAAGATTTATCATATTTGGATTTCAATGTGTCAATTTTCAATCCAGACAACTGGTAAATCATTCCGGCTTAAACATGTTAGCTTTCACTAAATCCTCCATTATTGAAAATGTTTTTAAACAGTTCACTAGCGGGAATGAGGAGGTGAGAGAGTCTTCGCCTTCTAACATGAGTAGCCTTCGCCGCTATAAATAGAACTCTTTGACGAGAGAAAAGAGAAACAGTCATGATCAACGATATGCATTTTTGATCAAATCAAGCGTAAAAGTTTTTAGTAAATCTATGTGAACGATAAACCTCGTAAACTATCACGATTTTATTTTAACACAGACCAATACATATACTTTTAGGGGGGGAAAAAAAACTTTTCTTGGGTCATTTCTGGATTCTATGGAATCTATGTATTTAAGATTAAATTGCATTTTAATCTTCCAATTTTCGAAGGCTATATGCTCTTCTCATAAATTGTCTCAAGTATTTTTGAGGAGGTTTTTTTTTATCCTCTAATATTGAGACATTTGATTTAAACTTAACGTTATTAATTAAATGATATTTGTGTATCTACTTTGATCACAACTAATTTGCATGATCAATTATGATTAATTAGGACATGTATTTGGCCATGTTTATTTATTTATTAAATGGAATATTTCTCTGTGGGACCTGAAAATTCTCGAAGCAAAATTTCTTTGATTGGATGAAAAATTAAAACGGATGCAATCCGATTACAGAGGAGGTGAGAGTTTTGAGTGGATTTCCCCTTTGTTTAATGCCGGGCTCTTTTGTGTCGTAGTGGAGAGCGTATCTTGTTCTCCGTTGACGAGCCGAATCGAAAACTTGATCTTCAAACCTTCTTTTTCTCACTTGTGAAATGTGACACTTCAATCAATGGCTGAAAATAATCTCAAAGTGATTAAAATTTGAACTCAGTAAGTTAGAAATAGCAAACTCTTTTGTTCTCTTTGAACTCTATAAGGCCAAGAATGCTTCAAGAAGCTGAACCCCTTCTCTGTTGCTTCTCTGATCTATTTATAGAGATTTTAGGGGGTGTTACTGACCCCTTGAATCTCTCTATAATGGGGATTAATTCTCCATTATGCGGAGAAAATGTGGGTGTTAATTGACAGAGTTGATGGTTCTCATTTACCGTAGAAACAAGGATCTCATGCTGGACGCGGATCTCGTTCCGTTGTTGAATGCGGAGCTCACATGCTCATGTCTGTAATAAAACGCGGAGCTCACAGACTAGCGTGTTGAGTTGAAACTTGAAGCTACTCAGGCTCGCATTTTGAGTTGAAGACGCAAACCTACTCAGGCCCGTGTGTTGAGGAGTAGCACGACTGTCGCGTTTAGCACAGAATGCGACCCTTGCGTCTGTTGTGAAACTCGCGTTTTGAGTTGAAACGCGACCGTCGCGTTAGCTTGAGGCACGCGTCTGAGGCTTTATCTTTTGTGATTTTTTTAACAGCCTATAAAATCCCTCCAAAGTTTTTGAAATCTCATGATTGACTAGAAAGGATTTCGAAATACTTTTGACTCCATGTTGACTTGGGCTTCTGTGATTGGACTAACAATCACTTGAAATGATCTGAGTCTGATCTTCTCCGGATTCTGGTCTTTATGAGTATACTGTTGAACTACTTGAGGTCCCCAGATAGATCGTCGTAAGTATCTAAAAATGCAGTCTAGATCTTTTCTGAGCTTTGATTTGGTTATCGCTGTACTGTTGAATAGGTTAAATTGTCTATCTCTTTTGCCAGTGTACTATTGAACAACTGCAAAAGTGAGGACATATTCTTTGTGTTGAAGAGAGAGGACACAACTCTCATTTGGACGCGACTATCGCGTTGGGCGCGACCCTCGTTGATGAAGATGCGACTCTCATCTGTTGAAGACGCGACCCTGGCTGATTGTTGCTTTTGAAACGTGAAGGTCACGATGGATAGTTCTTGACGCGGACGTCATTTGAAACGCGAACTTCCCCAGTGACGCGCGTTCAACTCAGATTGAGCTCGAGATTCGTACCACATATCATGACCATTGAATGACCTATAAACGACCAAGGTCTTTCAAAAGTCATTTCATTCTCACTGTCTTCAACCTCAGACCCACGTCTGAATCTAAAGCCCTCGAGCTTTCTAAAAACCCAAAAGCTCCAGCTTTTTTATAATCTTTTTTCAAGATTAACAGCTGATTCAATTGCCCCAAAGGGAAAGCACGTTGCTGCTGTCTGGGAGACTTCTTCCAATATCCGTGATATGATCATGAAACTGTCCCAGGCTGGGGACTCAGGGGATCCTATGATTGATACTGGAGGGGTTTCTATAAGTGCTGGGGACATGGCGGAGGAACCGTCTTAGCCTGGGGATTTCCACAAAAGAGTCTCATCTCTCACTCTTCAACTAGGTGAGCTTTATTAAGAGTCTTATTTCACAACTCTGACTCTTCAAGTTGTTTCTAACACTGTTGGAGTGGTTATAGAAGATTCCGCAGTGGCTCAAACAACTGCTTTGATAGTGAGAATTGGTGCGGAAGAAGGCTTTGCTGCGACCTTAGTGGAGGAGACTCTAGTGGCTCATCCTGAAAGTATAAGAGGGGGGTGAATAGGTGTAGTGCTAATTTTTGACAAATAATGCAGAATTAAAACTAAACGCTAAACACATACTATGTGTAACTAATAGTGACTCCGAATTTCCCGTGAAGGGCTCTGAAACTTCCTCCTCAATATTTCTCCAAATTATGAATTGAGGTGTTACAATAGCTCTTTTGGTTGAACACAAGTGTGAGCACACAAACAATATCAAGCATGCATATGTATGAGCAATAATAACAATACAAGATATAAAAAGTTGAGGTTGAAAGAGATCCAAACACAAACACCGAGATATGTTTCGAGGTTCGAGCCACCACCTTACGTCCTCGCCTTAACACAGAAGGATTTTAACTATCTACTAAGAATCTTTCACAAAGAGACCTCTACCGAAGAATTACAACTTACAAAATAAGGAGTACATAACTCCATCTCTTACACCTCTACACAAGAGGGTAGGCACAAAGCCAGGCACAAAGTAAAGAAAGATTAGAACTTGGTGATCACAAAGATCACAAATAAACACTTGGTGATCTTAATAGACCACAAACACAACCTCTCACAATATAAAATCTTAGAGGATAGATTTGCAATAAAGAGCTCAAGTATGTAAGTAAATAAAGTGTTTAGAAAAAAAACAATAAAGAAAACACTTGAGAAAAACTTCTTGATAGATAAAGAAATAAGGAACAAAACTATAATTCTCAAAACTTGTTTTTTTATTTTCCTAAAAACTTTGAAACAAATAAAGATAGAGAGTTTGAAGCTCAAAAACTTGTTTTGAAAACTTGTTAAAAACTCTGTAAAAGATAAAAATTTTGGCTCTTCAAAATCTTGTAGAAAACTGGCCAAAATAACTATATTTATAAGGGTTCAGAAAACTAGCCGTTGGGCACAGAACCTCAGCCAAATTGGCCTGTTGGTCGACTGACCATTCAACCGACCAACGGTCTATTTTTTGACCGTTGGGGTTGTCGGTCGACTGGTCGGTCGACCTCCCCCAAGGCACAGAGAGAAAATCTCATGTTGAAGCCTACAAGATTGAAAGATTTTGATGATGGATAACAAAGTGTTAAAGATGCATTTGGAGTTTTATCTCAAGCATTTATACAGCATTATGATTACTCAACCTCAGTTGAAGATTTTGGATATTTTGTGTATTTTTAGAATAATTGTTAAAAGCCTTGAACACACACACAAATACCTATATAGTCGACTTGACCTCTAAGTATAGTCGACTAACCTAATCCATAGTCGACTAAGTTCTTCTACAAAAATATCCCAACTTTCTGTTTGTTTTCTGGCATTAGAATTAGTTGACTTCCCCTAAAGTATAGTCGACTAACCACTTCTATAGTCGACTAACATTGTCTATATAGTCGACTAAAAACAGTTTTTCAGAAACTTGGTATCCGTATCAATCTAGGTATAGTCGGTTTATCCCATATATTAGTTGACTGACCTTTGTAAATTTTGCTCTTCTAGTCGACTAACCCTCCTACCCTAGTCGACTAATAGCAGTTTCTGAATGTTATGCAGTTGGTGATTTCTGGTATTTTATCCAACGTTTTAAATTTCAAATTTGAATTGATAACTTCCCTAACTGACCATAGATTTCAGTTATAAATAGGGATGTTGTCCTAGGATCAACTCACCAATTCAAATATCAAGTTTTCAGCCTAAAAACTCTCTTCAAAATTCTATTTTTCTGAAAACCTGTTTCCACTTTCTGTTTCTTCACCAATTCCTGCTCTATTGTAAAGATTTCTGAAAGTTCACCTATAAGAGACCTTGTTCACAAGCACATTCAGATTCAAGGTTTATAAGATCAGTTGTAATCATTCAAAGAGGAGTATTGTACAAGGGCGTCTTCTTGGTGTAGAAGAGAAGTTGTACAAGGTGTTTGTTCTCTTGGTTGTAAGAGGAGTTGTACACATTTGGTAAAGAGTGTTTTTGTCAAGTGGTGTATAAGGTATTGGTTTTGGGTGTATTCAAATCAGGAAAGAAAAATCTCAAGCAGATTGCTTGAGGACTGGATGTAGGTCACAAGTACCGAACCAGGATAAATCTCTTGTCTTTACGTTTGCATTATTTTCTGAGTTTTATCTTGTGAATTTTTATTTCCTGCAAGTAGTTTCATTTAAATTTTTATAAACACTATTCAGTCCCCTCTAGTGTTTGTGTTGCTTGAATATAGATCCTACATCTCATTGTTAGTTGATCGTTCGGTCGATCATCACCCAACCGAGAGTTGGGTGAGCCAGTCGGTCGACCGCTCGGTCGACTGGTCTGTCGGCCGAGCAAAGGCTAGGGCATGTGCACTTTTCTTGTACACATCGGTCGACTGCTCGGTCGACGGAGCCATGCTTCGGTCGACCGCCAACTGCCCAGAAATAGGATCTATAGGGTTAAAAAAGGACTTGAAAACGCCTATAAATTCAAATAAAATCTCATAAATTTCACAAAAATAAGTTTATATAAATACTTTGAAGTACAAATATGATCAAAAATCAACATATACAAACAATTGAACTATTTTTGAGGTAAAAAATTTTAGGCTTAAACCAAAAACTGTATTTTCCAAAAGTTAAACTTTAAAATGAATAACTGTTTTCTACAAAACTTTGTATAGATACAAAAATAAGATATTGAAACACATTTATAACATAGTATGTATGGATATAATCCAATACACATGGTAAATGATATATCTTTGTTTTTGACAATAAATGCCAGAACAATTTTTGATAATAACAAAATTAAAAGCATGCCTAGAAATATCAAAATAAGTTTCTCTAAACATATTTGAACCATCAATGTATATAGATGAAATCCAGTATATATATAAACTATGTAAAACTTTTTTTGATAAAATCCATTCATAAAACTAAAAGATGTATACTTGATATATCAAAACACAAAATGGCATACATGTTAAGCCAAAAGATATATTCTTGAAACTCAATAAACTCAAAACGAAGCGGTTAAACCAAAATCAAAACTATTAATCTTTGTGTGTGTGTATACTTGAGCATTTCAAAACTGTTCTATCCTTATACAAAATCTAAACAATAAACAAACCTAAACCAGAGTCTTCTTATTGATCTTTATCTCTAAAACGACTCGATCCAAACTTGATCCAAATGAGCTTGACTCCATCTCGAGTACTTGATGCGATCTTGAAGCACAAGCCTTTGAATCAACATGTGCTAGCTTCGAATCTTAACTTCATGTCTTTGTTGAAGCTAAATACCGTTTAAGATCTTGATTAATATCTGAAATTTAATAAACACAAGACATTAGCAGTATAACTTCATAAGTTAGTAATCATCAAACTAAGGTGAAAGGCCTTTGGCCTAACACATCCTTCACTTGAAGTTGCCACAACACAGGATTCTGTTCACACTTCAATATCTAAAGCTCTTGTGATAACTTTCAAGATGAGGAAGCTCTTGGTCCAGCTTGCGCCTGCAATTTGGGGAGTAAAAGTGCGCTCGTCTTCTGAAAGCACGCCTGTCACCATTATGGAGACAGGGTCAATGAGCACTCCAGCCAAGCCCGCACCAGTTGTGGACATCTTGGAGGATCTGGTCAGTCACATGATTGACCAATTCTTCTCCATGATGACATGTTGCACTAAACTGGTGCTTTTTGGGCGTATTCCTTTCGACTTCGTGTGGCCACTGCTCGAGAACCACGTTAAAACATCAGGAAAGTCGGGGGCTCTGATCGAGCCAAAGTGTACCAGGTACGCATAAAGCAGTTGGGATTCTATTCAGCAAACTTGCGACACCTTGAAAGTACCAACCTGGTCATTCTACTCAGTTGGTTTTAGGCAACCTTCATGTTGAATAGGAACGTTCTCTCTCTCGAAGCTGAAAAGAGATAGCCAGGTGAACCCGTCGTTTGGATGAAATTAGGGCTAAATATCAAGGCTTATCTGACGATCTTCAAAAGTCAGAGTTTAATGTTAAGATCACGGAGGTAGTGATAAAAAGCACTCGGGAAGTCATTGCCAGGGTACAAGTCTTGCTTAAAGACAACGAGCAGTTTCTGCCATTGAAGAAGAAGAGAATGGAGGAACTCGAGGCCACCAGGAGTAAGGTGCATCAAGATCTCAATGCTGAGTCGTTTGAATTGGAAGCCCTCCGGGACAAACTTGCCACCAAGAAGCTCTAGACTGAAAAAGAGCTACAGAATAAAGCCATGGCTGAGGTCAAAGAGACTCGCCAGAGGGACATTCGTGAGCTCAAAGAGCAGACAAAGTCTCTCTTTCGCTCTCTCAATGAGATTAACTTTCTCCCCTTTTTTTGTAACACTTGTATCTTTTTTTTGAATAAAATACAAAATGTTTGTATCACTCTAACTGTTTGATTGAAATAAAAGTGATAATTTTGCTTTTGAATCTGTCTATTTTTCTTTTCTATATTTTTTATATTAGAAAATCAGGCCGAATAAAGCGAAGAGTTTTAATTGCCAGAACTAACGGTTAACTTAGCAATGATGATTAGATAACTTCGCTAGGATAGTTGAATAAGAGAGGTGTAGTTTTAACAAAAAAAATCCTATTTTCATTGAGAAAATCGAGAAAATTACTGTCAGATATATGATTTTGAACTTAACAGTGAGATTTGCTAGAGGTGTGGTATTCACTTAGCAATCGAAGAGGTGTGAACAAATATCTCGTTTTCATTTGAAAAAATCGAGAAGACTCAAGAAACCCTCAGGATTTTGTGTGGTATTCACTTAGCAATCGAGAAGACTCTTTCTTTATGGATTATATGGGTGCAATCCGCTGAAATCCCTCAGGAGACAAAACTCCTCCTCTAGGGGTAACCTAGAGGTTTAATGGCTTGTTGCACACGCTCAGTACAATCGCGTCACCTGCGAAAGTGGTGTAATAACATTTGTAGTATAGTTTTTCTTTTCTTGTTTTACTCGGGACGAGCAAAAGATAAGTGTGGGCTTCAACCGCTTGATTCAGGGAGGATTCTTGTCAACCAGTTTTTAACCTCTTGATATGCCAAGATTTAGCCCTGATTCCTTGATTTCGAATTTCTTCTGAATTAAATCAGAATTTGGTGGGCTTTTGGGCTTGTTTCTCTTTCGTTTCTTTTAGCAATTGGGCCAACATTAAACAAAGAAGAAGAAGACTTATTAATATGATTTATTAGCTAAATAGTATGGTAAGGTGACAATGTATATGCAATATATGTGACTAATCACACCCCCATACTTATCTTTTGCTCGTCCTCGAGCAAAATAACTAAACTATACTAAGGATTATTAGACCACTTTCGCAGGTCACTTGATTGCACTGAGCATGTGCAACAAGCCGTTAAACCTCTAAGTTTCCCTTAGAGGACGAGTTTTGTCTCGTGAGGGTTTTCAGTGGATTACACCCACAAAATCCATAAAGAAAGAGAAACAAAGAGTTAGTATTTTCAAAAAGCATTTTGAAAGAGAAAAATATTTGAAATATAATTGTAAGACTTAAGTAATCTATAAGTTATAGGAAACTGAATTTTTTATTCTTAAACTTAGTCTCTATTCAAAAATTTATTATCAATCAAAGTAAGGAGTCAAATTGTACTTCTCATTTAGTCTATTACTTTACCCTCAGTCATATGCACGTTGTGATCGTGAAAATTTTGACTAAGGGTTCATTAACTCTAACTCTTATGCCTTATTTATTTATATATATATATATATGTTTTTGTGGTATTATTCCTTAGTTCTATTAGGCTTTCTAATCTGCCCATGTAACGAGCCTTTAATCGATAACTCCCAAACCAAACGGTATTAGGGCACTGGGCGAGAAAACACCCCAAGGACTTAGGACTCGAGCAAATAAGGCCACAAAACTAAGGATTTTATTCTATGAACCCCTTTTAGGCGTGAATACTTATGCTTTATTAGGCACAAATACCCAGCTTAATCAGAGGATTTTTATATATATTTTTTCTCAAACTTATCTAATCATCTTTCGCATAAATACTAAGGCTTGCTTAGGCCAAAGTACCTAGCTAATCAATAATTAGATTTGTTCATCTTTCATTAATTTTTTCTTATATATAAGGCATAAGAATCTTTGTTTTTGAACCCTAAGTGTGTAAGTGTATGAAGTATGCATATTTCATTAAGGTAAAGATCAAGACTAAATTACTTTGACAAATTATCTTCCTAACCCTAAAAATCAAACAAATAATCTTATTTTGACCAAATTTAAGAAATCCTAATTTTGATTTTCTTATTCCTTAAAATTAACTTAATTTCTTACAAAAAATATGTCAAAATATTGTTTCTATTTTCAAAAAATTTTTAAAAGTAAAGAATTTTTTTTTAATAAAAAGAAAAAAACCTAAGTTATGTTAGACCCTCCCCCACACCTATCTCATGCATTGTCCTCAATGTATGAATTAATGCATAGATGCATGAAAAAGATGAAAGGGAAGGAAAATGTTACCTTAAGGTGGTGGTTCCGGTGGTGGTTTGATTGGTCCACGAAATGCGGCCCAATCGACTTTTCGTGGAGTTCGGAGGAACCCACCAGAAACCTCTCTAATATAACCCATTAAAATGATGTATCCATAAAGGATTTTTATTAAAAATTTAACCCCATATAATTTCCAAATTCCATAATTAATTTCGGAGTCAAATTTGTCAACCACCTTGTCCCAAAATGGAGTGTGAAAAGATAGAATGATTGACTTGGACTCAGGAAGTACTGGAACTAATACTGACTCAGGAAAGTGACTTAAGTCAAGTAAAGGTTCAGGAGGAGTCGAGATTGGCTCAGAAAATGGGTCCAAATCAAGAAGTTGAAACTCAAGTCTACATTCAGTTTCCAACAATGGAATGTGACTTAATATTGGTGATTCAAATTCAAGAATGATAGGTGTGAGAATCAAAACTGACTCTAAAATATTACTCAAGTCGGGTAACAAAATAGGAGTCAATATTGATTCGGGAATTTGAACTAGATCACAGATTTGAGAATCTAGGTCACATTTCTCATTGAGTTCAATGTCATAAAAATGAGAACTTGCCAATTTGTCAATAGGACTTTCAAAAGTGTAAAATTGGTCAAGTTCAATTGATCATCAAGATGGGTGATTCAATTTCATGATTAATTGGCACAGGATCCAATGTTGACTCGGGAAAAAGATTGAAATCAGGTGAAGACACCAGAGTCATTATTGAATCAGGAAGTAGAATTGAATCACTAAGTTGAGACTCAAGATCATATTCATTCTCAAGTTCTGTTTCAAAAAGGAATAACTTGCCAAACTGTCAATATCATTTTTAAAATTTGGAGTTTGGGCAAGTTCAAATGATTGTTCTGAAATGGAACCTTGATTTCCAAACAACATAACTCTTCGGCTCTAATAGAATGGTTAGCGACATCAGAACTGGTCAAACAGTGAGAACGTAGAGATTGAACCATCATATCTATGTCACGATTACAAGCGTTTTGAGCCTGAGTCATGGCTTTAAGCATCTTTTCATAGTTGATTGGTTCATCGTTTTGTTGAAAAGATGTGCTGTCTTGGAATTGGTGGTGAAATTGTGAGTCCATCAGATTTTGTAATTTTTATTTGGACTCACGTATACTCATTTCCAAAATTGATAGTTTTCTATTTTGGACTGGTGGAACTGAGATGAATCATGAAAATATTGTGGACTAGGTGGATAAGGAGGACAAGTTGGTTGAAAATTAGACTCGGAGGAGGTGAATCCCCACTGACTCTGTGAAGAGTTGAAATAATTCTGGAAATTATGGTTATAAGATTAGGGGCATGGTTATATTGATTTGGATAAGACCAATCTGGCACACTAGGTTGGTTAAGTTATTATATGCCGGGTTGGTAATATCTGAAAAAGAGGTCGGTGTGTAATATGGATTACTATTAAAATTGAAAAAATTGTTATTATAAGCCATATCACACAATAAAATACAAACAAAGAAAAACAAACAAATAAAAAAATTCTAAACTAAGTTAGGGTAGACCTATGACCTAGACGGCTCCTAACTGGTTAGACTGTCCACGGGAGGTATAATGCAGACTTTGACCACAAGCTAATCAGCCAGGTCAGGGCAAGATTTGAAAGATCACTTAGAGGGGGGGTGAATAGGTGATTATGCTAATCTAGTCAACTCAATGCGAAATTAAAAACTAATTTGCAATTTCAATAAGAGATGCACACAACCAAGCCAAGCATATAAGTATGTATGAGCAATATGAATAGATGTAAGGAACAAAGTAAAGAGAGAGAGAGAGAGTAAGAGTCAATGAACAAGCGCAAACACCAAGATATGTTTCGAGGTTCGAGCACCCAGCTCTACATCCCCGCCTTCACCCAGAAGGATTTTAAGTCCACTAGCTTGTCCACAAAGGACTCCCACAAAGGGAACCTCCACCGAGGATTTGGGGCAAGCACAATACAAGGAGTGCCCAACTCCTCTCCTTACAAACACAACCTCCTCCTTGAGGCACAACTCCAAGCCAACAAACAATCACCTCACAACCCGAGGGATTAGCACAAAGCCAAGTAAGGATCACCTCACAACTTGAGGGATACAAACCACTTGCACAAACAACCTCCTCAACCCAAGAGGGAAAAGCACAAAGCAAAGTATAGAGGGTTTACAACTTGGTGGTTCAACAACAACCATAAACAATCTCTTTTCCCACACACAAAGACCCTATAGAGAAGATAGTAGATTTTTGCTCAAGTATGGAGAAACCAAGGGATTTGAAACCAGCAACTCAAAGAAAATCTTTGGGAAAAATAGAAATGAAGATAGTGAAGTTCAAACAAAACTTTTCCCAAATCCCTTTTCTTTGATTTTTCAAACCCTAATAAAAACACCAAAAAGATTGTTCAATTTGAATCCAAAAACCTCTTTTAAATGCTGTGAAAACACCAAAGAGTAAGGAAAAATTCGCACAAAAAATCTTAGAGAAAAAATCTTACAAATGGGTATTTATAGGCAAATCTGGAAACTAGCCGTTGGCAGCAGTTTTTGCCAAAATAACCCTGCCGGTCGACCGCCCAACGGTCATTTTTGCCCGTTGGCAGCTACCGGTCGACTGAAACAAACAGAGAGCTCTTCTCTCAGTCCGGTCGACCGTCCGGTCGACCGTCCCAGAGGCTCCAAACGTGCACAGAATTGTGCACGTCGGTCGACCGGCCCGGTCGACCGACCTCAGCCCTAGTCGACTAGTCAGGCTACTAGTCGACTTGGTTGAAGCCTGGAGCAGAAAACTGGGTTAAAACATATTTAAAAAATTCTTTTATCATTTCTAAAAATCACCAAAAATAGTTTTATCATTTTGCATTGATATATAAACATGTGGTAAAAAGTTTAGCTCAAATATCAATCAATATGAACTATTTTTGTGTCTTATCATTTTTACCAAACCAAAAACTGTATTTTCTAAAACTTGGATTTTGAATAGAAATACGTTTTGTCAAAAACTCTTCCAAATACAAAAACATGATATCTAAACACTTTGAAGCATGATGTATATGGATAGAAATCCAATATACATGAAACAAATATATATCATAATTTTTGTCATTAAATCCAAAATATGTTTTGTCAAAATACCAAAACATATAACACATGAATAAGTAAGTCAAAACTAAGTTTGTCTAGGAAATTAAAGTATGCATGTATATAGAACAAATCATATATACATTAAATCATGTAAACTTGTTTTGATCTATCTATTCATGAAAACCAAGATCGGTTAAACCTAAAACCGAAAAACCAAAAACCAATATTCAAAACATGAAACGTGTGTGTTGTGAACTTGAGCATTATCATACTATTCTAATCTTTACAAATTTGGATCTAAACACAAAACTAAACTATGGTACCGAAGTCTTCTTGTAGAGCGCAATCTCCAAGCCGACTCGATCCCAAAACTCCTTGATCCATCGAGCAAGTGCTATATATGATCTTTGACGCTCGGGCTCTTGAATCAACTTGTGAAAGATGTGTGGAAGCTTTCACCAACTAATAACTTGATTAAAGATCTGAAATTAAACTCACAAGATTATTAGTACACATAACTACATGAGTTAATCATCATCAAAACTAGAGTGGAAGGCCTTTGGGCCAACAATCTCCCCCTTTTTGATGATGATAAAACTCAAGGAGTTATATATGCATGGATTAAAGTTAAGCTTCAAAGAAGCTCCCCCTTAACTCATGCATAACCAAATAAACATAATGAATGTGCAATGAAGGTTTTTAAACATGAAACATGAAACATGCATACCTATGCATAAACAATAAAGGGTTCTAGATACCAATGAAATGTTCAAAAACAAAACATGCTCTAGATACCAATTCCAATGAAATGTTTAAAACAAAACATGCTCTAGATACCAATTACACTCTAGAGATACCAATTACAAAACATCCATTACAAAACATGCATTAGATACCAATTAAAATTAAACTAGATTAAACTTAATATATGCAAAACAAAAACATGCATATATAAACCCAAATTCTTCTCCTCCTTTTTGTCAATCATCAACAAAGGGGTAAAAATCAAAATAAAACAAAAACTTCTTTCTTTTTAATACAAAGAGTCAAACTTTAATAAGGGGTAAAAGCAAAACCAAATCAATAGAAAAATCAATAAATATTTCTCCCCCTTTCTATTCAAAACAATGAATCAATAAAAATAAGATTTTCCTTTTTGTTTAAAACAAAAACAAAGTCAATTAGAGGTACCAATTGAAAATATGTCAAAGAATAGTATCTTGATACCAATAGAAAGGAAACAAATAAAAAAATATTGATACCAATAGTAAATCATTTTCATTTTAAACATATGATACCAATTTGAAATTTTCAATCATAAAGTAAGGGAGTGGGAATCAAATACCAATTGAGAAATCACCAATTGAAAGACAAAATTAAATTTTCTCCCCCTTTATGAAATACCAACAAAAATGATGCATGGGCTTGATACCAATTTAAAAGTAATCAATTGAAACAAAATTGAAACTCAAGCACTAGCATAAACAAGATCTTGTGCTTAAAGATATAGGGATATAATAAGTACAAATAAAACATATATATGTATGAAAAATAGATACCAATAGAAATTGATATTCTTGGAATGAAGCATACATACATACAAACACATATGAGTATACAAGAAATGTCAAGATCGATACCAATTGAAAGAATTCAATGATACCAATTGAAATAACAATGAGATCAAGTGTATATCTCATATAACTACCTCCCAATCATGGTCCAAGTTTTAAATAATTTTTATGTTAAAGCATACAAGAACATGATCTCCCATCCATCCTCCCATTGATGGTAGGGGTTTTTAAAAAATAGGTTTGAAAATAAGCTTTGTTTGAAAATCTCTACCATAGTGAAGAATACGAACTAGTTATAGGAAAAACTTTTAAAACTAGTACGAAATCCTTCAAGTAAGGAATAAAACAAAATTGTTTTTCATGAAACACATGTAAATCACATGATCACTAAACACTCTAAGTCCATAAAGCTCATATCAAATTCTCATGAAAACAAATCATGAGTAAATTAACAAAGTGAGTGTACAAGTATAATGTGACACATATCAATCATGAAAATATTCAATTAGGCTCATATGAAATTTCTTGAAAACATGAAATTCATCCAAACGACTTAAACTTCAAGGCATATGTATGTCATGTACAAACTAAAGTATACATACATATCCCAAACACAATGAGTCCACAAAAGTATATGCATGAAGGCACGTGGCTCAAGGATGTACATGTATAATCAATAGTTTGGACAAGATACACATATACACGAAATCAAGAAAAACTAAATTTTCACCAAAAACTAATTTCATTTCAAGGTATATGTATGAATTGCCAACACAATAAGTGTACATACATATCCCTAAACACAATTGAGTCCATATATATAGATTTGCATGAAAGGCAAATGACTCAAAGGGTATACATGTATATCTTAAGGTTTGCCAAAATAAACATATACATGAAATGAAAGCTCATACACATAAAACAAATTCAAAAAAAATAGGAATACGAGTTTAAAATGCATGAGTCATCAAAACTAGGCTATACTAGCACATTTAATGGGTACAAATAAGCATCCAAGCACAAACATATATAAAGATTTATTTGTGTCCCACTACATGTGCAAGTATAAATTCTAGTCTTAATGAAAACTAACATCTAAACAAGTAATCAAATCATTAAGCACAAACGGGATATAAATCAACATGAAAGACATAAAAATGATCATGAAGAACATCCACATGCTTTTAGAATTAAGAAATACATAATCGCCTATAATCACCAAAACATGTGGCAAAATTAGAAATCATACAACACAAGTTATTTATCAAAACATGAATCATTAAAACAAAAAATCATAGTCAACCATATGATTACCATGACAAAGACATGTGCATAAGATCTTATGATTAACATGATAGCTAAAACATAAAGAGAATACAAAATATGGGTCCATACTAAACATGGGTGTCTCAACAACTAATCATGTAAAGCATAAGTCTAATAAACATGGCGAATATCATACTAATCATGAAACAATAAAACAAAACGAAAATCATAAACATCATAAACATCCAAATGGTCATAATGCATATGCATGTGCATTAGAACTAGGGCATACATGTTAGTTTAAATAAGGTGAGAACACTAAATATAGATCTATATAAAGCATGGGCGCTCAGTAACTAAACATGTATAACATTATTCTAATGAGCATGGCATAAGCATAATTAACAATAAACCATGGCAAGCTATAAATAGATGAACATGAAAAGCATGCAGATGAAAATGGGAGTTAGAGAGTGATACCAAAACCGATGAAGGTGCATCTCTAATTCTCCAAACTACGGTGGTCCTCCCACCAAATTTCCTTGAGAGTGAAGCATCCAAATGGTTCTCTTTTAGGAACGCATCCACTCCAAGGCACCAACACTCTCACGTTTTGCGAGAGCTCCCACCTACATCAAAAAGTATAGAGGTAGTCTTTGGTACCCATTTCTTTGTGAGTCCACGGGGGTTAGTATCCTTTCTAACCCAAACAAGATTAGTTGCTAAATTTTCATGATAGACACGATCATAACAAAATCTAACAAGATGGCCTTTTCGGCCACAATGTGTACATGTGTACACGTGAGCATACGTGCGATGGTGGTGACCGTGGAAAGCATGTGTATGCCGTGAAGAGTGAGCATGCAAAGATGGACCTTGTTTCTTGCGAACCAAGGTTTCCAAACGTGAATGATTTAATGTGCATTGGCTCAAAGTGGAGCCCAAACATTCAACACTTTTCTTCAAAATATTTATATCATTTTCAATAGTGGAAGACAAAGTGGGGCATGCAATAGGTGTGCAAGAAGAAGAAGCTATACTAGTATGGCACACATGAGAATCCATTTCATTTTTCAAAGATTCATTTTTCTTCAAAACCAAATCCAATTCTTTTGTAATTGAATCAATTTTATTTTCAAAACAAGGTTATCTTTTAAAACAAAATCCAATTTAGAAGATAAAACCTCATTGTGCTTCACAACATCATCACAATCATTTTTGTTTTTCAAAATCTCAATCTCATCAAGGGCAAGATCTAGTTGAGATCTTAGTGAGTCACGTTCACTAGTGATCTCTTCCTTTTCTTTCAAAACCAATTCAAAATTAGAACATAAATCTTTTAATTCATTTTTCAAAATAAGGTTGTCCTCTTTCAAAGATTGTGTTTTTTCAATAAATTCTCAAGCTTTTGAGCAAGTTTCAAATTTAAAGTTTGAACTTCAAACAACCATGGCAATAGGAACTAGAGCTATCATCTAATTGAGTGTCCGATTGTACCTCAAGGGAGTTTTTCCCTTGGACCATGAAGCAATGCTCTTTGGACTTTTCTCTCTTAGATCTCCTCATCTTGTTGATAATCCTTGGAAGCTCGGGAGATGTCAATAAGCTCCAAACTGCAAAAGCCGAGTCATAATGATTAAACACCGGTAAAAGATGATCACCTAGAGATGCTCTAAGTGTTCTAAGTGCTAATGCATTTGCCTTCTTATGCTTGCTACTATTGGGAAATGATTCCATAGTGGAGGCTTGATAAACTAGATGTCCTAGTCTTTTCAAATGGCTACTCATATTGGCCTTCCAAGCATCAAGTCTAATATGGTCAAACATAGGAGGGCTATCCATGAGTGCAAATGAATAATGCAAATGAAGATTAGCAAAACAAGATCTCACTCCTAGGTGGTTAAACCTAAATATCAGGAGCGCTAGCTCTGATACCAATTGAAAGATCACCTAGAGATGGGGGTGAATAGGTGATTATGCTAATCTAGTCAACTCAATGCGGAATTAAAAACTAATTTGCAATTTCAACAAGAGATGCACACAACCAAGCCAAACATATAAGTATGTATGAGCAATATGAATAGATGCAAGGCACAAAGTAAAGAGAGAGAGAGTAAGAGTCAATGAACAAGCGCAAACACCAAGATATGTTTCAAGTTCGAGCACCCAGCTCTACATCCCCGCCTTCACCCAGAAGGATTTTAAGTCCACTAGCTTGTCCACAAAGGACTCCCACAAAGGGAACCTCCACCGAGGATTTGGGGCAATCACAATACAAGGAGTGCCCAACTCCTCTCCTTACAAACACAACCTCCTCCTTGAGGCACAACTCCAAGCCAACAAACAATCACCTCAAAACCCGAGGGATTAGCACAAAGCCAAGCAAGGATCACCTCACAACTTGAGGGATACAAACCACTTGCACAAACAACCTCCTCAACCCAAGAGGGAAAAGCACAAAGCAAAGTATAGAGGGTTTACAACTTGGTGGTTCAACAACAACCACAAACAATCTCTTTTCCCACACACAAAGACCCTATAGAGAAGATAGTAGATTTTTGCTCAAGTGTGGAGAAAACCAAGGGATTTGAAACCAACAACTCAAAGAAAATCTTTGGGAAAAATAGAAATGAAGATAGTGAAGTTTAAACAAAAACTTTTCCCAAAATCCCTTTTCTTTGGTTTTTCAAACCCTAATAAAACACCAAAAAGATTGTTCAATTTGAATCCAAAAACCTCTTTTAAATGCTGTGAAAACACCAGAGAGTAAGGAAAAATTCGCACAAAAAATCTTAGAGAAAAACTCTTACAAATGGGGTATTTATAGGCAAATCTGGAAACTAGCCGTTGGCAGCAGTTTTTGCCAAAATAACCCTACCGGTCGACCGTCCGATCGACCGCCCAACGGTCAATTTTTGCCTGTTGGCAGCTACCGGTCGACCGCCCCGGTCGACCGAAACAAACAGAGAGCTCTGCTCTCAGTCCGGTCGACCGTCCCAGAGGCTCCAAACGTGCACAGAATTGTGCACGTCGGTCGACCGGCCCGGTCGACTGACCTCAGCCCTAGTCGACTAGTCAGGCTACTAGTCGACTTGGTTGAAGCCTGGAGCAGAAAACTGGGTTAAAACATATTTAAAAAATTCTTTTATCATTTCTAAAAATCACCAAAAATAGTTTTATCATTTTGCATTGATATATAAACATGTGGTAAAAAGTTTAGCTCAAATATCAATCAATATGAACTATTTTTGTGTCTTATCATTTTTACCAAAATAAAAAACTGTATTTTCTAAAACTTGGATTTTGAATAGAAAATACGTTTTGTCAAAAACTCTTCCAAATACAAAAACATGATATCTAAACACTTTGAAGCATGATGTATATGGATAGAAATCCAATATACATGAAACAAATATATATCATAGTTTTTGTCATTAATTCCAAAATATGTTTTGTCAAAAATACCAAAACATATAACACATGAATAAGTAAGTCAAACTAAGTTTGTCTAGGAAATTAAAGTATGCATGTATATAGAACAAATCATATATACATTAAACCATGTAAACTTGTTTTCATCTTTCTATTCATGAAAACCAAGATCGGTTAAACCTAAAACCGAAAAACCAAAAACCAATATTCAAAACATGAAACGTGTGTGTTGTGAACTTGAGCATTATCATACTATTCTAATCTTTACAAATTTGGATCTAAACACAAAACTAAACTATGGTACCAAAGTCTTCCTGTAGAGCGCAATCTCCAAGCCGACTCGATCCCAAAACTCCTTGATCCATCGAGCAAGTGCTATATATGATCTTTGACGCTCGGGCTCTTGAATCAACTTGTGAAAGATGTGTGGAAGCTTTCGCCAACTAATAACTTGATTAAAGATCTGAAATTAAACTCACAAGATTATTAGTACACATAACTACATGAGTTAATCATCATCAAAACTAGAGTGGAAGGCCTTTGGGCCAACAAGATTGGTGGGAGGTTATTCGTCAAAGACGTTCCTTAATTAAAAATCACCAATCTTCAGGCTTTCGGCCCTTAATCCCCTTTATACACACTGATTTGGCAGGAGTCAAATTCCAACACCTTTCCCCCTTACGATAATTTCCTAATTGAGTCCGAGATGTCCCTAGGGCCAACGTCTACTCATTTTTAGTTAGGCTTGGGTTAGTGAGTGAGGAGATTATTTGTGGGCTAAGGGAGGGTAATGACTTCCCCACCTTATCTTGTTTATAGGACAATCCCTTATATCAATTTAGTGCAGTGTACAAGAAAAGCAACACTTAAGCAATGCAAACAATCCAAAAGTGTTCTTATACTATATGCTATGTGAAAAACACCTAGAGGGGGGGTGAATAGGTGTAAGTGCTAATCTAGTGAACTAAATGCGCTAAATGTGGAAGCTAATGCAAATTTTGCAACACACTTAATACAATCAACAAGTGTAGCTGAATTCCCCGTGAAGGGCTCTGGACTAACTCCTCTTGATTCCCCTTGAATGGGTTGAGGTGCTATGTGAAGCTCTTGTTGATTAAGTACAAGTGAGGCACACACAAACAACTAAGCATATACAAGATATAACAATATGAAATATGCAAGGCACAACGCAAATGCAAGCAAGTATGATATGAATGATGATGCTTTGCACAATATAAAGAGAGAGAGAGAGTTGAGAGACAAGTGGATCAAACGCAAAGGCCAAGATATGTTTCGAGGTTCGAGCACCTTGCTCTACATCCCCGCCTACACCACCGTGTAGGATTTCCAATCCACTATAACGTCCACTGAGGACTCCCACCGAGGGAACCTTCACCGAGAAGGATTTGTACAACAAGGGAGTACCGAACTCCTCTCTCAAACAACCACCTCACAACCGAGGGGTAGGCCCGTAGCCAAACACCAACAACCAACACCTCTACCGAAGAGGGTTACAACACCAACTCCACCTCTCACTAGAGGGAGCAAACCAATCACCCGATCACCTCTACCAAAGAGGGATACAACAAGAATAAGGGTGTACAACTAGTGATTTCTTTCAACCACAAACAATCTCTCTTTCTTTTCTCTTTTACCACAAACAAAGATCCTAATTAGATTAGGATAGAAGATAGCTCAAGTGTGGAAACTAGGTGTTTTTGGAAACAAGCAACAAAAAAAAACTACTTGGGAAATCTCTTGTAGATGATAGAAATAAAAGACCAAATCAATATCCCAAAAACCTAGTTTTCTTTGATTTTCCAAAAACCCAAAACAATAAAGATGAAATCTTTTTAGCACAAAAACTCTTTTCAAAACTTGTTTAAAACACTGAAGAAGTCAGGAATTTTTAGCTCTAAAAATCTTTTTGAAAACCTCAAACAAATGGGGTATTTATAGCCCCATAAGAAAACTAGCCGTTAGGCTGATGTGGCAGCCTGACAGCCTGACGGTCTACCGGCTCGATCGACCGCCAACGGTCAGAATTGTGACCGTTGGGCAATCACGGTCGACCGGCCCGGTCGACCCAAACAAACAGAGAGCACTGCTCTCAGACCGGTCGACCATCCGGGTCGACCGTCCCAGAGTCTCCAAACGTGCACAGATTTGTGCACGTCGGTCGACCGGCCCGGTCGACCGACTTCAGCCAAGTTGACTAGGTCAGTTGACTTAGTCGACTGATTGAAGCCTGGAACAGAAATCTGGGTCAGAAAAACTGGGAAAAATATTTTATAAAAATCTTTTATCTTTTCTGAAAATCCCATAAAACTTGTTTTAACATTTTATATTAAAACACAAACTTGTGATAAAAATTTCAAGACATATATCAATCATATCAATTCATTTTTGAGTCTTGCAAATTTTATCAAAAACAAAACTTGTATTTTTATCAAACTTGATTTTTCAATACATGAATAAGATAGTCAAAATAAGTTTGTATAGGAAGTGTAAGCATGTATGTATAACTAGAATACATCTATTATACATATAAACTATGTAAACTTATTTTGATCTATTATTCATAAAAACTAAATCCAAAACATGAATCTTTTGTGTGTTGTGCACTTGAGCATATCAACTATACTAAGCTTTACAAATGGATCTAAACACACTATCTAAACTATGGATACCTAAGTCTTCTTGATGATCTTCATCTTCAAGTTGACTTGCTCCAAAACTCCATCCATGGGCTAGGCAATGTGTGATCTTGAAGCTTTGGCCCTGGAATCACTATGAAAAGCTTCTAAACTCCTTGTTGAAGCTAATCACCAACTAATATCTTGGTTAAAGATCTGAAACTTAAACAACACAAGATTATTAGTATACATAACTGCATGAGTTAATCATCATCAAAACTAGGGTGGAAGGCCTTTGGGCCAACAATCTCCCCCTTTTTGATGATGACAAAACTCATGGAGTTATATATGCATGGATTAAAGTTAAGCTTCAAAGAAGCTCCCCCTTAACTCATGCATAAACAAATAAATAAAAGATATGCAATGAATGTACATAAACATGTATGCATTAACATGCATAAAACATATTCTAGAAGCTCTAGATACCAATTAAATTAATAAAACATTAACAAAACACTAGATGCTCTAGATACCAATAAAACTTAATATATGCAAAAACATAAGTATGCATATAAAAACATGTACCAATCATGCATAGAATAATTTGTGTTTTATAATATGTCTATGTGTTTTATGCATGTTAAACTTCTCAAATAATTCTCCCCCTTTTTGTCAATCATCAACAAAGGGGTAAACAATCAAAACAATAAAATGAGGGGTAAAAATCTTTCTCCCCCTTTTTGAGTCAATCAAAACAATAAAACAATGTTCTCCCCCTTTTTGTCTAAAACAAAAACAAGGTCAATAAGGGGTGACTATAAACAACATGATATCAATAGATAAATATGTCAATGAAGCATCTTGATACCAATTGAAAATAAACAAAGATCAATAAATGTTATATGCTATATACATTCATGAAGAGGAAGACGCTAAGTTAGCTTCCCTACACATATGCATTACATGAAGGAGGGATGTTAAGCCCTAATTCACATCACACACATTATGTAATGCATAAGAGGAGATATTAAGCTCCCCCTACACACGTGTACCACATAAAGAAGAGATGTTAAGCTCTTCTATACAAGATACACTCATCATGAATCTATATGTAGAAGAGATGTTAAGCTCTCCTTGCATCTACGGGATACACTCATCATGAAAACAGTCATTTCAATTGTTTATATGACTTAAAAAGAAAATACTATGTTTTAGTCAATATAAATCAAAACTTTTTGTATTTTTCTTTAAACAAAAATTTTTAGATACCAATATAAAACACAAGGCATCTTGATATCAAAAGATAGTATTTTTCTTTTAAGAATATAATATCAATTTAAACTTTTATTTTCTATCATAAAGTAAGGGAGTGGAAAACTAAATACCAATTGAAATATGAAAATCGAATTTTCTCCCCCTTTATGAAATACCAACAAAGACTATGCGTAGGCTTGAAATAGGATACCAATTGAAAACTAAATCAATTGAAATAAAGTTGAAACTCAAGCTCTAGCATAAACAAAATTTGTGTGAAAATTTATATCTTAAGCAGAAATAAAACAAGTATATGTGTATGAAATAGAATGAGTACCAATCACCAATAGATGATACCAATTGAAAATATACATACACAATAAACATATGAGTATACAAAAAGGATCAAAATTGATACCAATTGAAAGAGTTCAATGATACCAATTGACATGACAATAAAAGCATGGTATAACTCATATAACTACCTCCCATCTCATGCACAAGTTTAAAATGATTTTCAATATAAACATACAAGGCATGGACTCCCATCCAACCTCCCGTGAAGGGTAGGGGTTTTCAAAAATAAGTTTGAAAATAGAGTACGTTTGAAAAACTCTACCAAAATGAAGAATACCGTAACTAGTTAAATGGAAATCTTTTAAACTAGTACGAAATCCTTCAAGTAAGGAATACAACAAAAATAATTTCATAAAACACATGTAAATCACATAGCACTTAAACCACTCAATATTTAATAAAGTCTGTACAAGCTCATGAAAACATACTCATGAGAAATAAAAAAATGGTGAGTGTACAAGTAATGTGTGACATGACATTATGAATATTCAATTAATCTCAATTATTCCTTAAATCATAAAATATGAAAATCATCTAAACTTATTTAATTTTCAAGGTATATGTATGTCTAATACAAACTAAAGTATACACACATATCCAAAACACAACGAGTCCACAAAGCATATGCATTAAGGCACGTGGCTCAAAAAGGATAAACATGTATATCTAATAGTTTGGACAAAATAGACGTATACATGAAGTTAAACAATTAGACACAAAATCAAGAAAAACTAAATCTTCACCAAAACAAATTTCATTTCAAGGTATATGTATGAATTGTCAACACAATAAGTATACATATATATCCCTAAACACAATTGAGTCCATATATAAATTTGCATGAAAGGCAAATGACGCAAGGGGTATACATGTATATCTTAAAGTTTGGCATTACAAACATATACATGAAGTGAAAAATTATAAAACAAATCCAAAAATGGAAAACAAGTTTGAAATGTATGAATCATCAAAACTAGACTATACTAGCACATTTAATGGGTTCAAATAAGCAATCAAGCCCAACATATATAGATTTATTTGTGGCCCACTATATGTACAAGAATAAGTCCTAGTCTTAATGAAAACTAACATCTAAACAAGTAATCTTAACATGAAGCATCAAAACATAATATAAAAATCATCATGATAAAACTAAAACATGATTACTAGGAAAATCCACAAGTTATTAGAACTATGATATACGCAATATCAACCAAAAAGGTGAGAACACAAAAGAATTTATCCATATTAAACATGGGTGTCTCAAAATAACTAAACATGTATATCACAAGTCTAATAAGCATGTCATTTTCATACTAATCATTAAACAATAAAACATGCTATAAACAATGAATATGGAAAGCATGAAAACAATAAATGGGAGTTAGGAATCGTTACTAAAACCTAGAAGGCAACTTTCCTTGTCTCCAAAATATGGTGGTCCTCTCCACCAAATCTTCCCTTGAAAGTGATGCATCCAATTGATTTTCTTTAAGCACGGAACGCATCCACTCCAAGGTGTCATCACTCTCACGTCATGTGAGAGCCCACACCTACATTAAACAAAGGAGGGGTGGTCTTTGGTACCCATACTCTTTTGGGTCCATGGGGGTTAGTCTCATTTCTAACCCAAACAAAATTCTTTGCTAAATTAGGAGTATGTAATCTATCATAGCAAAATTTAGCAAGGTGGCCCTTACGTCCACAATGTGTACAAGTGTACACATGAGCATACTTGTGATGGGTGTGTCCGTGTAGAGCATGTGTATGCCGTGGAGGGTGTGCATGCATAAAGGATGGAACTTGTTTCTTTCGAACCAAGGTTTCCAAACGTGAGTGGTTCATGGCACATTGGCTCATAGTGGAGCCCAAACAATCAACCTTTTTCTTAAGCAAACAAATATCATCATTAATCTTAGAAGAAGAGGTACATGAATTGGGTAGATTAGATGAAGAAGCTACACTAGCATGACAAACAAGTGCATCCATCTTATTTTGCAAAACAATATTTTTCTTTAAACATACATCTAAATCATTTGAAATAGAAATTATTTTATTTTTCAAAACAACATTTTCTTTTAAAACAAAATCAATTTTTGAAGACAAGTTTTCATTTTTCTTCAAAATTGTTTCACAATTATTTTTAGACTTTAAAAATTTATTTTCTTTAAGTGCAAGATCTAATTAAGATCTTAATGAATCCCTTTCATTATAGACCTCAACCTTCTCTTGCAAAACATTGTTAAGTCTAGAATGCAAACTCTTATTTTCTTTTTCAATTTCTACACTCTTCTTTTTCAACAAATTATATTTTTCTATTAATTTTTCACACACAATAGAAAGTTCTTCATTCAAAGCATGGGCATCAATATGATCATTTGAAGAACTAGCATCATCATCACTATCTAAAGGAGTTTCCGAGTGTACCTCAAGGGAGTCATTCCCTTGGACCATGAAGCATTGTGAATCAGATTCTCCACTAGATTCCTCCGGTTGATTTAGCAATAGAAGCTCGGAGGTGGTGGTTGTTGTCAACAAATTCCACACTGCAAAGGCGGAATCAATGTTAGAAACACGTAAAAGATAATCTTTAGATAATGTGCTTCTAATGGCCTCTAGGGCTTGTGCATTGGTCCCTATATGATTGCTATCACTAAGGAAGGATTCCTTGGTAATGGCAAGGTAAACTTTATGACCTAGGGTTTGTAAATAAACGGTCATCCTAATCTTCCAAACAACAATATTGGAAGGGTCAAAACTAGGTGGGGTCATGAAGTCCATGGTAAACTATATGAGTGTGCAAACAAGCAAATGCAAACATAGATTAGCAAGCAAATGGATCTCACTCCTAGGATGTTAAGCCTAAGTATCAGGAGCACTAGCTCTGATACTAATTGAAAAACACCTAGAGGGGGGGGGGTGAATAGGTGTAAGTGCTAATCTAGTGAACTAAATGCGCTAAATACGGAAGCTAATGCAAATTTTACAACACACTTAATACAATCAACAAGTGTAGCCGAATTCCCCGTGAAGGGCTCTGGACTAACTCCTCTTGATTCCCCTTGAATGGGTTGAGGTGCTATGTGAAGCTCTTGTTGATTAAGTACAAGTGAGGCACACACAAACAACCAAGCATATACAAGATATAGCAATATGAAATATGAAAGGCACAACGCAAATGCAAGCAAGTATGATATGAATGATGATGCTTTGCACAATATAAAGAGAGAGAGTTGAGAGACAAGTGGATCAAACGCAAAGGCCAAGATATGTTTCGAGGTTCGAGCACCTTGCTCCACATCCCCGCCTACACCACCGTGTAGGATTTCCAATCCACTATAACGTCCACCGAGGACTCCCACCGAGGGAACCTTCACCGAGAAGGATTTGTACAACAAGGGAGTACCGAACTCTTCTCTCAAACAACCACCTCACAACCGAGGGGTAGGCCCGTAGCCAAACACCAACAACCAACACCTCTACCGAAGAGGGTTACAACACCAACTCTACCTCTCACTAGAGGGAGCAAACCAATCACCCGATCACCTCTACCAAAGAGGGATACAACAAGAATAAGGGTGTACAACTAGTGGTTTCTTTCAACCACAAACAATCTCTCTTTCTTTTCTCTTTTACCACAAAACAAAGATCCTAAGTAGATTAGGATAGAAGATAGCTCAAGTGTGGAAACTAGGTGTTTTTGGAAACAAGCAACAAAGAAAAACTACTTGGGAAATCTCTTGTAGATGATAGAAATAAAAGACCAAATCAATATCCCAAAAACCTAGTTTTCTTTGATTTTCCAAAAACCCAAAACAATAAAGATGAAATCTTTTTAGCACAAAAACTCTTTTCAAAACTTGTTTAAAACACTGAAGAAGTCAGGAATTTTTAGCTCTAAAATCTTTTTGAAAACCTCAAACAAATGGGGTATTTATAGCCTCATCAGAAAACTAGCCGTTAGGCTGATGTGGCAGCCTGACAGGCTGACGGTCGACCGGCCCGGTCGATCGCCAACGGTTAGAATTGTGACCGTTTGGCAATCACGGTCGACCGGCCCGGTCGACCCAAACAAACAGAGAGCACTGCTCTCAGACCGGTCGACCGTCCGGGTCGACCGTCCCAGAGTCTCCAAACGTGCACAGATTTGTGCACGTCGGTCGACTGGCCCGGTCGACCGACTTCAGCCAAGTCGACTAGGTCAGTTGACTTAGTCGACTGATTGAAGCCTGGAACAGAAATCTGGGTCAGAAAAACTGGGAAAAATATTTTATAAAAATCTTTTATCTTTTCTAAAAATCCCATAAAACTTGTTTTAACATTTTATATTAAAACACAAACTTGTGATAAAAATTTCAAGACATATATCAATCATATCAATTCATTTTTGAGTCTTGCAAATTTTATCAAAAACAAAACTTGTATTTTTATCAAACTTGATTTTTCAATACATGAATAAGATAGTCAAAATAAGTTTGTATAGGAAGTATAAGCATGTATATATAACTAGAATACATCTATTATACATATAAACTATGTAAACTTATTTTGATCTATTATTCATGAAAACCAAATCCAAAACATGAATCTTTTGTGTGTTGTGCACTTGAGCATATCAACTATACTAAGCTTTACAATGGATCTAAACACACTATCTAAACTATGGATACCTAAGTCTTCTTGATGATCTTCATCTTCAAGTTGACTTGCTCCAAAACTCCATCCATGGGCTAGGCAATGTGTGATCTTGAAGCTTTGGCCCTGGAATCACTATGAAAAGCTTCTAAACTCCTTGTTGAAGCTAATCACCAACTAATATCATGGTTAAAGATCTGAAACTTAAACAACACAAGATTATTAGTAAACATAACTACATGAGTTAATCATCATCAAAACTAGGGTGGAAGGCCGTTGGGCCAACACTATGCACACGTATCTTTGCTCCAGCACTCTTCAACAGTAAATAGAAATGTAATGAAATAGACACGTGCCTAAATACAAAGTCTAAATCATTTTTTAGCATTTACAATCATCATTTTACTGTTGTGTTAGAAATATATATATAGTGAGTCAAACAAGGGAATAAATGCTATAGATATTTAACTATGCAATTCAACCAACCTATAAAAAATACAGATTAGTAGTTCACTCAGTTTGTCACAGGACTGTAGCAAATCTGAGGGCTTCTTGGCTCTGCTTTCTTGAGCAGAGTCCAAGGCCACTTATATGTCCACTGCAGCATAAATTCCTCGTTGTTGAATCTGTACAAAAAAACAAAGAAGAAAGTTAACCAAAAATGTAAACTTTTAAAGAGAGTAACTTACCGTCCCTCCCCGGCAACGGCGCCAAAAATTTATTGAGTTGGAACCTGCACAAAAATACGGAATTTC
This sequence comes from Agave tequilana, assembly GCA_038442645.1. NCBI lineage: Eukaryota > Viridiplantae > Streptophyta > Magnoliopsida > Asparagales > Asparagaceae > Agave > Agave tequilana. Next base: position 106,706 of record JAVJIF010007973.1, read on the forward strand.
AGAACTTCAAAATAGAGATGTGCAAGTGCTCAATTCTACCGCGATAGCAAGTGGCTATGCGGGTCATGATCCACAAGGAGGAACTAGCGATGGAAGCTTTTTAGTAAGTCTTCTTTTAAGATACAAAGTTTGGTTAAAGTTCTTCTTTGGTTCTTAAAAAGAAAAGAGAAAAAGAGTTATAGTTAAGTTAGAAAGAAGCGATAGATGGAGAAGGTGGAGAAAAATGGAGAATGTTATTTACAAAGAAATGGAAAAGGAGTGATAAAAGAAGTGGGTGTTGGTGATTTAAACTAAAGAAATAAAAGAAAAGAAAGAAGATTAAAGAAATACTTATCTAGTTTGGTTGATGACTTACCTGAAACCCTTTCATGTTCTACCTTGCTTCGGAGGCGTTCAACGCATAGGCCATAGGATCGAGCTCAGTCCTCAGTCGCATTACATCATCAAGACGAACAAGAATGAAATGATACGGAGTCTTGAGGAGGAGAACATCATTATGAATTATCGTTGGCACTCACACAAACATTTTAATACTGATGCTTCTGGATTAACTTGCATGCTCATCAAAACCAAAAGAGATAAAGTAGAAAGAAGAAGAAGAAAATAAAAGTAAAGACGAACATAAAAAAATTACCTTTTATTGCTTGCAGAAACAATGAAAGAAAGGAGGAGGGTACATCGGTGTCACTCCAACATAAGCCTCTCTCTCTTACTTACATGAATCTTAATCTAACCTAAGCTTACATACAAATAAAAATTACATAAAAGAAAACAAAAACTATACTACAAAGAGTGAAAAACTAGACTAATTCCTATCTCTGCATGGTCATCTCATTTTGCTCTGCTGAAACTAGTATTTATAGGGCAAAACCAAAAGGGGGAATCCCGGGAAGATTGGGGGAGCAAACGCTCCCCCAACTGACATAACAAGGCCACAAAAACGCTGCATGGGCCGCGTTTCCGCGGCCCTGGTGTGGCCAGGTGGCCACACCCAATTGGTGGAGATCCCCGTTTGATGAATAGCCCATATCTTCTGCTGGTTTTCTCATTTCAGCTTCAGGATTTGACGAAACAGCCTTTGATTGTTGGCTTCAACCGCGTGATTCAGGGAGGATTCTTCTTAACCGGTTTTCAACCTCTTGATATGCCAAGATTTAGCCCTGATTCCTTGATTTCGAATTTCTTCTGAATTAAATCAGAATTTGGTGGGCTTTTGAGCTTGTTTCTCTTTTGTTTCTTTTAGCAATTGGGCCTACATTAAACAAAGAAGAAGAAGACTTATTAATATGATTTATTAGCTAAAAAGTATGGTAAGGTGACAATGTATATGCAATATATGTGACTAATCAGACGAGCAAAAGATAAGTGTGGGGGTATGATTAGTCTACAGTTTTGCATTATTATATCGCATTTTTCTACTGATTTATGAATAAAATATAATTCTATACCGTGTTTTGGTCTCTTTTGCAGATAATAAAGACAAGGAGGGCAAAAGGGTAATAAAAGCTTAATTAAACCCATTTTCGGGTAATTAAATCCGCATTTCTTGAAGGCCAAGTAAGGGAGCTTCTAGAAGATACACTGAACCTAAACCTTTGCGCATGTCAGACGAAGATTCAGATGAATATACCCGAATCCAAGTATACCAAGAAGGTCCTAGAAGTGACGGGAATACGCTCGCCAAAACCAGGGACTTAAGTCCCTAGTTTGGTCACGAAAATAAGGCTATAGTCGTGTTTTCGCGGCCCTATTGGAGAACCACGCGTCAATATTTGACGCGTGGTCTCTTCTCGTCTTCTAGAAGCCCATTTTGCATATATATACTCCTGCATAGGCCCGAAATGCGAGCAGATCGAAATAGGCTAGGTTTTCTATCTTTTTGTTATAGATTAGGATTTTCTCTCTTTTATTTTGTATTTTCTTTTCTTTTATAGATCTTGTAGTAGGGCTGAGTTGATTCATAGAGAGATAGAGAGATATTTATGTAATAGATGGTGACAATCTATGTAAAGGTATCTCTTTTCTTCTCCATTTTAATCTTCTCCATCTTCTACATGATGCTTAGCTAATTTTCTTCTCATGACAATCTAACTACTAACCACTAACCATCTAACCCCTTACATGATAATTCACATGAATCTAGTAGCCTCTACAAGGCCTTGCTCTTACAAGAGCCATTGATGGCCATAATGATGGATTCTAACATTTCTAACATCCAACCCACTAACTTGCTAACTTGTAAATGCTAACTTTATTTCATGCTCACCTCTAATCGATTTTAATGATCTAATAGTACCTTGCAACTTGTTGTGTGATATAGATGTGTTGTTTGAATGTAGAAGAACAATCTTATGAGCCATACTTTATATCGTCTCTTGAAGCCAAGGATTAGTGATGGTTAAGGATCCATGTGAGGCAACTATCACTAAGAGGTTAGCATGGTTAGAGGAGCAATTGGTAGTTAGTAGCCATAAGTTTTCTTTTATCTTATTTTAAAAAACAATTTCAAAACACTTTTACCAATTTTCTTATTGTTGTTTTCATCGACCTTCTTTGTTCACCTTTGTTTTCATCTTCTTCACCACAAAGTTCACTTTACCTTTCTTGCTTTTATTCTACCGACTCCACAATCACTTCTCATTTGTTTTCACTTTACATTTTTCTTTATCCTTTTTTATTATTTAACAAATAAGAATTGTTAACAACATACATGAACATAAACTATTAATGCTCCTCCCGTCCCTGTGGATTCGACCCGTTGAGCCAATGTAATAACGGAGTATTGAGGGAACATTAGCACATACATAAAATTTTATTGACTTCATAAAACACACATTTTCGAGTGCTTGTATCGCCCTGATCAATTTTTGGCTCCGTTGCTGGGGACGGAAATAGTTTTGATTTCACATTTTTTTAACATTTTCTTCTCTGTTTTGGTGTGCAGGACAATCTTTACAGGAGTTTAATATTGCAGAACAAACACTAGCTTTGCATCTCTCTACTCTAGAAAGCAGGGCCCAGCTTCTAAAGAAAAATCGCGAAAACGTGACTTTTGCCTGGATACGCGGCGATTTTGTGATAATTGTATATCTTGTTGTACTGAGATGTGTTCAGTATAATAGCTAGTTGATCTATACTATTACTTTCCTGCTTTGATTGCCTAAACGCTGCAATAAACTAAAGAGCTAAAATACGGTATTTTGGACACTCTTAACACGGTTTAGACATTTACATTTAGGCACGTGTTAATTCAATTCTAATATACTGTATCTTGTTCTGTTGTTGTGATCTGACTGAGGTGTACATATGGCATTGCATATAGCATAGGATAAACACGTGGGTGAATTCGCTTTGTGTTATATTCTTCTCTATATTTCACACTTGTACAAATTTAAATTAAGGGCAAAACTCATACAAGATAAAGTGGGAATTTCATTATCCTTCCTTAGCCTAAAAACAACCTCCCCATTCACACAACCCAAGCCCTAATAAAAATTGATAGACGTTGGCCCAGAGGGACATCTCAGACTCATTAAGAGATTGACCGAGGGTGAAACTTATTTTGAATCTTAATCTTGTGAAATCAGGGTCTAAGGTTGGGGATTAAGAGGTTACGCCTCAAAGATACCGTGGTTTGACGTAATTAAGACCCGTTGCTTACGCACGGATACCTCCCACTGTATTTTGCCCTTACCTGGCCGATTAGCTTGTGGTCAGATTCATACAACAATTTTCCCCGGGTAATCGACCAGTTAGGAGTCGTCTAGGTCTAGGTCAACCCTAGTATAGGCTTGGTTTTGATTTTCTTTCTTTTTGTTTATTGTTTGCTTTTTCTTTTTTGTTTGTGATTGTTTGTGAAATAAAATTCAACAATAACAATTATTTCAATCCTAATATGAATCCATATTTCACATCGACCCCATTTGATTCGGATAATTCCAACCTGACTTTTTACAATATGAACCAACCAAATACACCGGGTTGGACTTATCCGAATCAATATAACCCATACCCACAATCTTATTGTTGGCCTAAAGGTTACAATCTCCGGGTTATGTGTTTTGATAATAATAAACCTGAAAATCACCTAGAGGGGGGGGTGAATAGGTGATTATGCTAATCTAAGGCCAATTTAAAAATTATGAAGCAAATGCAATGAGATGAATGAATGAATATGGCAATAGCAATCAAAAACACTAAGTAATAGCAATGGAAAGTAAACCAATCGCAAACACAAAGATATGTTATCGAGGTTCGAGCACCCAGCTCTACTCCCCGCCTTCCCCAGAAGGATTCTAGCTACTTTCACTATCACAAAGATCAATTACAAATGGAGTACCCAACTCCTACAATTTCAGCACAATACAATTTCTAAGTAATCAAAAGATCACAAACTCTCTCTTTCAAATATCTCTTCCCTTACAAAGGTCCTTAGAGAATATTGAGAAGGAATGAAGCTCTTGTGTAAGTGAAGAAAGAAAATCAAATTCAGAGAGTATATCAAGAACACTTCTGAAAATGAATGAGAAATATCAGCACAAAAACAAGAAACAAGCTCTTTTGAAATATCCCAAACTTTGAATTTTCTCTAGAATAATTATTGTTAAGAAACTCTCCCCAAACACCCCTATTTATAGGAGAGGGCTAGGGTTTAGGGTTAGGAATTAATTACTGAAGATTAGGAAGTAATTAGTTCCAAATATACCCTCCAACGGATATTTAATTTCAAAAATCAAGTTAAAACAGATTAAAAATATGCCCGTTTTACTGTTCAACGGCCATATCGGTCGACTGGCCCGGTCGACCGATAGTTCAAAAATTTGACCGTTATGAACTATCGGTCGACTGGTACAGTCGACTGCTCCTGACTGAGACTCAAAACATGTACCGGTCGACTATCGGTAGATAGCCGGTCGACCGAAAAGATAAAAAGATAAACTATCGGTCGAAGGCCGGTAGACCACCGGTCGACTGGTAAGATACAGAGAGCAAACTAAAAACTTCGGTCGACTACCGGTAGCCTACCGGTCGACCGACAGACGTGCACACGGATACGTGCACTCTGCCAGATCTTCGGTCGACTGGTGGTATATTGCCGGTCGACCGGCTCAGGTCAAAAATTGAAATAGAAAGGGAATTTTGAGAGGAAAAATATTTTGATCAAAACTATTTTGAACAGGAAATCAGTATACAACATAAAAACAGATTTGTAGAAGGAAGAATTAGTGTTAAAGTATTTTTGTATATTTTATGAGGAATAAACTTGGAAATAGCATACGCGTGAAAACGTGTGTGTTTGAGCTTCAAACCTACTCTCTATTCTTTAACATGCTATAAAGCTATAAAACAAAACCTAAGGACCTCTGAAGCAATCTTTGAGCCATCCAATGCCTTGCAAGTGCCTTCTCTTCTATGATCCTTCCTTGATGTGCAATTTGCCTTCATTGCTATATGGAACTTAGAAGTTTTTGCAAAAGCGAAGCGAATGAGCTCTAAACATGGTACAAAACCTGAAATGCATCTTGATCAAATTATTAGTACCAAATAGCACTTATTTGGTTTGTTATCATCAAAACACAAAACAATGGAGAGTGTAACCTCTTGGGCCAACAATCTCCCCCTTTTTGATGATGACAAAACAAATAGGCTATTTACAAAAATATGGGGAGGAGAAAACTCCCCCTCAAATTATGCTATATTTAAACATTATAAATATGCTCTAGATACCAATAATTGAAATGATAAAAAAGAAATGATGCACCAATTATTGAAATCAACAATACAATACAAATGAAACTTTAAAACTTGTACTTGATACCAAAAACACCAAAAATCAAAAATTTGCTCCTTGATACCAATTTAAACTTAAATCATAGAGATTCAAAAAAACACATCAAAACTCATAAATTCATATGGAACCAAGACCAAATGAACTTATTTTTGTACATGTAACTTATTCTCCCCCTTTTTGTCATACATCAAAAGGGTTATGAAAAACATGTTTAATCAATAATACACATATTTAATTCTCCACAAATAAACGAAAATCTAGCAAAATCAAGTGGTTTTGTAAAAATATCGGCTAGTTGAAAATCGGTGGAAACATAATCAATATCAATATCACCTTTCTCAAAATGATCTCTAAGAAAGTGATATCTAATCTCAATGTGCTTGGTCTTACTATGTTGATTTGCATTTTTAGTTAAATGAATAGTACTAGTATTATCACAAAATATTTTAATATTTTTATAATGCAAATCATAATCAAGGAGAGTATGTTTCATCCAAAGGACTTGTGCACAACAAGCCCCCGCGGCAACATACTCCGCCTCGGCGGTTGATAGAGCTACGGAATTTTGCTTCCTAGAGGACCATGAAACAAGACAATTACCGAGAAATTGACATGTCCCACTAGTACTCTTTCTATCTACTCTACAACCCGCATAGTCGGCGTCCGAATAACTAATCATAGAAAAATCTATAGTTTTCGGATACCAAAGACCTAATCCAATCGTTCCCTTAACATATCGAATAATGCGTTTTACGGCAATTAAATGAGATTCTTTGGGACACGATTGAAATCTAGCACAAAGACACACACTAAACATGATATCCGGCCTACTTGCCGTTAAATATAAAAGACTACCTATCATGCTTCTAAACAATTTAATATCAACATTTTTACCTTGTTCGTCCTTATCAAGCTTGGTTGTAGTTGCCATGGGAGTGTTGCAAGTTTTAGCGTCTTCAAGTCCAAACCTCTTCACGAGTTCCTTTGCATATTTGGCTTGGCTAATGAAGTTCCCATCTTGCAATTGCTTGACTTGGAGTCCAAGGAAGAAGTTGAGTTCACCCATGGAGGACATTTCAAATTCTTGTTGCATTACCTTTTCAAAATCCTTGCATAAAACTTCATTAGTAGAACCGAAAATTATATCATCAACATAAATTTGGACAATCAAAATATCATTATCAACATGCTTAGTGAATAGAGTAGTGTCTACTTTGCCTTTAATAAAATTGTTTGAAATAAGAAAACTTGAAAGCCTTTCATACCAAGCTCTTGGAGCTTGTTTCAAACCATATAAAGCCTTATCGAGTTTGAAAACAAAATCGGGATGAACATGATCAACAAAACCGGGAGGTTGAGCAACAAAAACTTCTTCATTAAGAAATCCATTTAAAAATGCACTTTTTACATCCATTTGAAAAAGTTTGAAATTTTTAAAAGATGCATAAGCTAGTGTTATCCGTATGGCTTCAAGCCGTGCTACGGGTGCAAAGGATTCCTCAAAGTCGATTCCCTCAACTTGAGTGTAACCTTGGGCCACTAACCTAGCTTTATTCCTAATGACATTTCCGGACTCATCCAACTTATTCCTAAAGATCCACTTAGTACCAATTATTGGTCTATCGTGGGGCTTAGGAACAAGGTGCCAAACTTGGTTGCGCTCAAATTGATTGAGTTCCTCTTGCATGGCAAGCAACCAATATGGGTCCGTCTCGGCTTCGAGAATGCCTTTGGGTTCAAAATGAGAAATGAAAGCAAAGTTACCACATAGGTCATGGAGTTTGGAGCGCGTTGTGACTCCTTTGGAAGCATCACCCAAGATGAGCTCCTTTGGATGATTTGTAGCATATCTCCAAGCTTTGGGAAGCGGTTGAACGCTTTCCTCATTATCCTTTTGAACTTCACCTAAAGGTTCTTGCTTATCTTCTTGCGCGGGTGAGTCCTTCAAGGATAGTTTCTCCAAGCTTTCACCTAATGGTTCAAACTCTACAACATTCTCAACACACACATTAGATTCTTCAAACTTAACATGCATGGTTTCTTCAATAGTAAGTGAAGATCTAATGAAAACTCTATATGCTTTGCTAGTAGAGGAATATCCTACAAAGATAGCCTCATAAGCTTTAGCATCAAATTTACCCAAATTCTCTTTAGTGTTCAAAACAAAACATTTGCATCCAAAAACTTTGAAATAGGAAACATTTGGTTTTCTAAAATGATACATTTCAAAAGAAGTTTTCGAAGAATTTTTGCATAAATAAATACGATTCGATATATAGCATGCGGTGTTTACGGCCTCGGCCCATAAATATTGAGGGAGGTCGTATTCACTTATCATTGTCCTAGCCATCTCTTGAAGTGTTCTATTTTTCCTTTCTACAACTCCATTTTGTTGTGGAGTCCTAGGACAAGACATTTCATGCTTAATTCCCTTTTCATCACAATAAGTCATGAAGAGTTGGTTAACAAACTCACCACCTCTATCACTCCTTATTCTCAAAATCGGAAAACCTTTTTCTTTTTCAACTCTTTTTCTAAAAATCTTAAAGTGAGAAAAAGTTTGATCTTTATTTTGCAAAAAGAAAACCCAAGTAAATCGAGAGAAATCATCAACTAAAACAAATGCAAATCTACTTCCATTTAAGCTTTTAGTTTTAGTTGGTCCAAATAAATCCATATGAATTAATTCTAGAGGTCTAGTTGACATGATATCCTTGATTGGTTTAAAGGAAGACTTGGTTTGTTTCCCAAGTTGGCACGCACTACAAATGCGGTCTTTCTCAAAACTCAAGCAAGGAATACCCTTCACCAATTCCTTTGAATTAATTCTAAAAAGATGTTCAAAAGAAGCATGTCCTAATCTTCTATGCCAAAGCCATGAATTTTCATCAAAAGCATTTAAACACTTAGTAGAACACTCTACATTAAGCATGTCAATTATATAAACATTGTCATCACGAAAACCGGTCAAAATACAATCATTCGATTTAATATCAAAAATCTTGCAAGAAGTATCATCAAAAACAACTTTAAGACCACGATCACAAAATTGACTAATACTAAGTAAATTATGCTTCAAACCATCAACTAAAACAACATTCTCTATTATAGGAGATGTACCATTTGGATATTACCGATACCAATTATCTTGCCTTTGGAATCATCCCCGAAGGTGACGGAGCCACCTTCCATGTACCTTGATAGGGTTGTGAAGTTGTTGATATCCCATGTCATGTGCCTCGAACAACCACTATCAAGGTACCACCGCTCCCTACGTCTTGGAGCCTTGGTGTGTACCTACATCAAACATTTTAGGACTTGATTTTGGTACCCACATTTTCTTGGGTCCATGAGGGTTAGAACCATTAACCCAAACAAGATTATTTGAGCTATGCAATTTATCATAACAAAATTTTGCTAAATGTCCATTTTTGCCACAATATGTGCATCTATACACTCTACCATATTTAAATGCATAATGAGTGTGTGTTTTGTGAGCATTGACATTGTGAGCATGAAAAGATTTAGCATGAGAAGCATTAGAAGTATGAGCATGTGGAATCTTATCATGAGAAACTTTAGCATGAGATGTATGCTTTTTGGAAAATTTTTCTTCAAGTTTCTTTGTATTAAAAGCACAATCTTTTAAAACTTTTTCAAAATCACTCATTTTAGCTTTAAAAGAAGAAATTTCATTATTATCAACAATAGGGGTTTTACCCTTACAAGAAATCTTATAAGAATGAAATTCATTTTGAATGGAAATAAGATTAGAAGAAAGATCCTCTTTTTCTTGTGAAATCAAAGCAAGTTGAGATTTAAGAAAAGCAACTTCCTTTTGTAGTTTAAAACACTCCATTTTCTTGTTATCATAAGTTTCGGAAAGTTCTACAAAAGCATGCACTAGAACTTCCTTACTTAAATCATCATCATTATCATCTATAGATTCAAGAGTTTGAGGGGTTACCTTGGGTGTGTTTGCCATGAAACACATGTTTGCGGTGTCCGCCTTTTCTTCATCTTCGGACTCGCTTTCCGAATCCCAAGTGACCTTGTAAGCCTTCTTTTCGTCTTGCTTTCTTGGCTTGAAGGAGGAAGTCATTTTCTTCTTGAATTCCGGGCAATCGGCCATGATGTGTCCGGGCTTGCGGCAATTGTAGCAAATGATCTTTCGCTCCTCTTTACCTTCAAACTTTCTCCGGAAATTTTGCTTGTTCTTTCGGTACATCCTCTTGATGTTGCGCACGAGGAGGGAGAGCTCCTCATCTTCTTCTTCATCTTCATCTTCATCTTCAATGGTGGAGGAAGAAGACTTGAAAGCGATAGACTTCTTCTTTGTTGGAGCCGCCTCTTCTCTTGCTTTCTTCTCCATCTCATAGGTTTTGAGGTTCCCTATGAGACTTATGATGTCCATCTCGTCTTTGTCGTTCAATTCCTTCAAGGTAGTAGACTTGATCTCCCAAGATGGAGGAAGAGCCCGTATCACCTTGCGTACCTTTTGGTCGTTGGAGATGATGTCACCTAATGAAGAAAGACCATTAGTGATTTTTGTGAAACGAGTAATCATGCAATCAATTGTTTCATCATCTAGCATCTTAAATGATTCATATTGAGACCGCAAGAGATCTACTTTGGCTCTCTTGACTTGTGAGGTCCCTTCATGCGTGACCAATAAGTGTTGCCACATCTCATAGGCGGATTGGCAATGAATAACACGTGTAAGGTCATCCTCATTCAAGGCGGTAAGAAGGGAGTTTTGGGCTTTTGAGTTAGCCTCATACATCTTAAAGTCAAGGTCGGTCCAAGTGCCCTCATCACCATCGGGTGCCTCATAGGGTTTGGTCAAGGATTTGGCAACTAAGCTACCTAGTGATTGCAAAAATATAGTCATCCTAACCTTCCAAATAGGGAAATTAAGGCCATCAAATTTAGGTGGGGATTTAATGTTGTCGGCCATGTTTACTAGTGTGTGTATGGATGAATGAAAATGTTGATTAGCAATATTTTAGGATCTCTCTAAGGATGTTAAGCCAAACCTAGAGTCCAAGCTCTGATACCAATTGAAAATCACCTAGAGGGGGGGGGGTGAATAGGTGATTATGCTAATCTAAGGCCAATTTAAAAATTATGAAGCAAATGCAATGAGATGAATGAATGAATATGGCAATAGCAATCAAAAACACTAAGTAATAGCAATGGAAAGTAAACCAATCGCAAACACAAAGATATGTTATCGAGGTTCGAGCACCCAGCTCTACTCCCCGCCTTCCCCAGAAGGATTCTAGCTACTTTCACTATCACAAAGATCAATTACAAATGGAGTACCCAACTCCTACAATTTCAGCACAATACAATTTCTAAGTAATCAAAAGATCACAAACTCTCTCTTTCAAATATCTCTTCCCTTACAAAGGTCCTTAGAGAATATTGAGAAGGAATGAAGCTCTTGTGTAAGTGAAGAAAGAAAATCAAATTCAGAGAGTATATCAAGAACACTTCTGAAAATGAATGAGAAATATCAGCACAAAAACAAGAAACAAGCTCTTTTGAAATATCCCAAACTTTTGAATTTTCTCTTGAATAATTGTTGTTAAGAAACTCCCCCAAACACCCCTATTTATAGGAGAGGGCTAGGGTTTAGGGTTAGGAATTAATTACTGAAGATTAGGAAGTAATTAGTTCCAAATATACCCTCCAACGGATATTTAATTTCAAAAATCAAGTTAAAACAGATTAAAAATATGCCCGTTTTACTGTTCAACGGCCATATCGGTCGACTGGCCCGGTCGACCGATAGTTCAAAAATTTGACCGTTATGAACTATCGGTCGACTGGTACAGTCGACTGCTCCTGACTGAGACTCAAACATGTACCGGTCGACTATCGGTAGATAGCCGGTCGACCGAAAAGATAAAAAGATAAACTATCGGTCGAAGGCCGGTAGACCACCGGTCGACTGGTAAGATACAGAGAGCAAACTAAAAACTTCGGTCGACTACCGGTAGCCTACCGGTCGACCGACAGACGTGCACACGGATACGTGCACTCTGCCAGATCTTCGGTCGACTGGTGGTATATTGCCGGTCGACCGGCTCAGGTCAAAAATTGAAATAGAAAGGGAATTTTGAGAGGAAAAATATTTTGATCAAAACTATTTTGAACAGGAAATCAGTATACAAATCAGTATACAACATAAAAACAGATTTGTAGAAGGAAGAATTAGTGTTAAAGTATTTTTGTATATTTTATGAGGAATAAACTTGGAAATAGCATACGCGTGAAAACGTGTGTGTTTGAGCTTCAAACCTACTCTCTATTCTTTAACATGCTATAAAGCTATAAAACAAAACCTAAGGACCTCTGAAGCAATCTTTGAGCCATCCAATGCCTTGCAAGTGCCTTCTCTTCTATGATCCTTCCTTGATGTGCAATTTGCCTTCATTGCTATATGGAACTTAGAAGTTTTTGCAAAAGCGAAGCGAATGAGCTCTAAACATGGTACAAACCTGAAATGCATCTTGATCAAATCATTAGTACCAAATAGCACTTATTTGGTTTGTTATCATCAAAACACAAAACAATGGAGAGTGTAACCTCTTGGGCCAACAAAACCATATAAAAGCTATTTGGTACTAATAGAAGTTAAAGAATGAATTTCAGGTTAATACAGGTATTGATGGCTCAAGAGTTCTCAAGCATGGGATATTAGAGTTTAGCTCAAACGTTGTTCAACATCAACTATCAGAGACTCTTGCTTGTAGAGTCATATAGTTTATTTTGTTAAAGAATAGTATATACGTTTGAAGCTCAAATATACACACACAAATTCAATACATTTAGTTTTTAGTTTAACCGGTTTTGAATTTCAAGTACATATATCAAGTTTTAGATTTGAACCAGTTTTAGTTCTACTGATCTGCTTGACACCCATTTATAATTGTTATCATAACTTTTTATTATTATATTCAAATAACATGATTTAACTTGCAGTTCAAAGCTAACTTTCAGATCTAAGTTTCTTATTCAATAATAATTTTCAGATTCAAATTTTAAAAATGTCAAATATTTGATTGAACTCTATTCTTGTTCTGAAAATAGCTTACAGTTTCTAATTTGACACTTGTCAGTATTTTATTGATAACTTTCTAATAAAAAATTATATTGTGTTGATTTTAGTTGCATTAAAAAGAAGACTTAAAGATCTACAAATTATTCCTATATACCTAATTCAGAATTTGGATATTTACAGCCTGAAAAATGTGCTCAAAGTTGACCAATCTGCCGGATTTGCAGTAATGACTAATTTTCTGGAGGCTGATTTTTAACATGTTTTTAAAACGTGTTTAAGTTAAAAAAAATATGGTAAGCTGTATTAGAGGGTCAATTTCTTCCTCTTTTATTTAGGTAAAAGTTTTTTTATGTTTACTTTTCCTAAATCCTATATAAAGGGGTCATTAGGGTAGAGGTTTTCACAACAACAAATTCAAAAATCAAAAATTGAGTTTTCTTGAGAAAGAGCTTTTGTTTAAGTTTTGGACTATTATTTTTAAAAGCTTTCTGAAAGTTTATGGTTCTTAAAATCTCTCTTCCGTTTTTATATCACTTACAAAACCTTGAGCTTCAATCTTATATATTATTCTCTAGGTTTTTGTAAAGAAAAGTTTTTCAAAAGAGAGTTTGTGGTCTTTTGATCATCAAGTGATTATTGTATTTGTAGCTCCAGTATCTCTAGACTAGAGGAGTGTGATTGAGGAGTTGGATACTCCCTAGTGGTTGTAATCCTTTGTGAAAGTTCTACTGGATCGGAAATCCTTTTGGGTGAAGGCGGGAACGTAGAGCTGGGTGCTCGAACTTCGAAACAAATCTCTATGTTTGCGATTGGTTTACTTGTTTTATTTACTTGCTTTCCATTCATTCTTATATTGTCGATCAATACTCTCACAATAAGATTGCATTGCTTATCTCAAACTCTTATTTAGAGGAATTACGAGGAAGGAGTTCAGAGCCCTTCACGGGGTATTCGGCTTCTAATCTTTCTTTGAGTGATCATTGCATCATCTCATTTTAAGTTTGTGCATTAATTAGCATTATCACCTATTCACCCCCCTCTAGGTGATTTCAATTTATATCAGAACTAGAACTCTAGTTTTTGGCTTCATATCCTTAGAGAGATCCTATAATTTGCTAATCACTATTTTCATATCTTCATTCATACACTAGTAAAGATGGCCGATAACATTAAGACCCCTCTCAAATTTGATGGACTCAACTTTCTTATATGGAAAATTAGGATGAACATTTTTCTACAATCTCTAGGTAGCCTAGTTGCTAAGTCTTTGACCAAACTATTTAGCAAACCCGAAGGTGAGGAGGATACTTGGTCCGAACTTACCTCCAAGGAATTTGATGCTAATTCGAAGGCTCAAAATGCCCTACTTTTAGCTTTGAATGAGGATGACTTAATATGGGTTATCCATTGCAAATCAGCCTATGAGATTTGACAACACTTATTGATCACTCATGAGGAAACATCACAAGTCAAGAGAGCAAAAATTGATCTCTTGCGTTCCCAATATGAAAGTTTTAGAATGCAAGAAAATGAATCTATTGATGATATGATTACTAAGTTTACTAAAATCACAAATGCTCTTTCTTCTCTAGGTGATGAAATCAACAATGACCAAAAGGTGCGAAAGGTGATTCGTGCACTCCCTTCATCATGGGAAATTAAAGCTACCACCTTGAAGGAATTGAATGACAAAGACAAGATGGAGCTCATAAGTCTTATTGGAAATCTTAACCCATGAGATGGAGAAAAGGCTAGAGAAGAAGCGGTACCTCAAAAGAAAAAGTCTACCTTTCAAGTCTTCTTCCACCAACTATGATGATGAAGAAGATGAAGAAGATGATGAAGATCTATCTCTTCTTGTGAGATATGTAAAGAGAATGTACCGCAAGAATAAGCTCAACTATAGAAGGCGATGGGAAGGAAAGGAGGAGAAAAAGATCATATGCTACAACTGTCAGAAACACAGACACATCATGGCTAATTGTCCAGATTTCAAAAAAAAGATATCTTCCTCCTTGAAGCAAAAGAAGCCGGTTGAAAAGAAGGTGTACAAAGCCACTGGGGACTCGGAAAGTGAATTCGAAGATGAAGTTGACACGGCCAATGTGTGTTTCATGGCAAACACACCTAAGGTAACTACCGAACCACATGATGATGATAGTGAAATAAGTAAAGAATTGTTATTACAAGCTTTCATTGAACTTTTAGAAAGTTTTGATGCTAAAAAGGAAGATTGTTTAAAATTGAAATGGGAAAATGAAATGCTTAAAAATCAAATTGCTATTTGTTTAAAAGAAAAGGATGAATTATCTTCTACTCTTATTTCAACACAAAGAGATTTTGATGCCTATAGAGTTATATGCAAAGCTAAATGATTGGTCGCTAATGTTGCATATTTAGTATCATATTTCCATGCTTATTCTAGAATAAAACTTTGCATTGTCTTAATTAATTGCTTAATTTATTTGCAGGCCCAATCTTTAAGGAGATGAACAGAAATGAGCCCAAAGCCCACCAAAATTCTTAATTAAATCAGAATTAATTCGCACTCAGTAAATCAGGACAAAATCAAGAGGTGAAAAACCGGCTGAGAAGAATCCTCTCAGAATCGATCGGTTAAAGCCAAGAATCCAAGGCCATCTCGTCAGAATCCGGGACTCAAACTGACAAACCAACTGAAGATAAAAGCAGGAAGCGAAACCAGGGCGACCCACCAACAGGGTGTGGCCACCTGGCCACACCCTGGCCGCGGAAACGCGGCCCAAGCCGCGTTTCCGCGGCAAGGTTGGGGAGTTAGGGGGAGCGTTTGCTCCCCCGATCTCCCTGGGATCCTGATGGTTACGGTTTTGCCTATAAAAAGCCAGTATGTTCGCTGAAAATGGGACGATCATGCAGAGATAAGATTTAGCCTAGTTTTTATTTGTAGTTTAGGTTTTTCTTTTCTTTATTATTTAATTGTAATGTGTATGTAAGCTTAGGTTAGATGATGATTCATGTAAGTAAGAGAGAGGAATATGGTGAGAGTGACACCGATGTACCCTCCTCCTTTCTTCCATCGTTTCAAGCAATAAAAGGTAACATTTTTATGTTCTTCTTTACTTTCATTTTCTTTTGTTTTCATCTTCCTCTTCTACTTTACCTCGTTTGTTTTTGTTGAGTTTACAAGTGAATTCCAAAGCACAAGTATAACGACGTTATGTGAGTGCCAACGATAGTTCATGAAGACGTTCTCCTCCTTAAGACGTATCACTTCATGCTTGTGCGAGACTTGATGATATAATGCGAACGGGGACTGAGCTCGGGCTTATGATCTATGCGTTGAACACCTCCTAAACAAAGGTAGAACATGCAAAGGTTTTCAGGTAAGTCGTCAATCAATCTAGGTAAGTATTTCTTCCTCTTCTTTCTTTTCTTTCATTTCTGTAAATTAAATCACCAACACCACTCCTTTTCACTTCCTTGTAAATAATCATTTGTACATAGTCGCTTTCGCCGTTTTCTGATTTTTTCCACCTTCTTCATCTCTCATTTTCTTCTAACTTTAACAATATTCTTTTCCATTTTTTTTTTAACTTAAAAACAGAGAAGAACTCTCGTTTGGTTTTCATAAAGATTTCAATACAAAAAAAACGTAAACGCTTCTATCGCAAAACCCTCCTTGTGAATCACGAGCCGCATAGCCACTTACTATAGCGGTAAGAATTGAGCACTTGCACATCTTCATTCTAAATCTGAAATTCTTTATTTTTATGTGCAGGTTATGCCTCAACCAAATTTTGGCGCCGTTGCCGGGGAGGGAACGGTATAGCTGTTTTAACAAGTTTTGTGTGTTGTTTCAGGGACTTGAAGATCAAGATCTAGCATTCAAGCTTTGCCAAGAAGACTTGCAAATTCTGTGCCCCTACTCTCGAAAGTAGGAAACAGAATTTCAAGAAATTGCTTTGCAAAATCTGAAAATTTTCATTGGACTACTAAAAACTTTGTTTTGCAGGACATATTGCTCGCAAAAATTTTAGTTTTTATATGTCATATTTGTGCTAGTTTCACTATCCAACATCCCTGTTTTAAGTCAACTGTAAAATATTTGTTGAAAAGTTAAAAATTGATTAGACATTTGCATTCTAGGCACGAGTCTTTTCAATTCCTTTACTTTACTGTTGAAGAGAGCTGGAGACAAGGTATGTATGCATAGCATATAGTTTAGGAAACATTCTTGGGTGATTTTGCTTTTGAATGCTACTTTTCTATATCTTGTACACTTTGCAGAATCAATTCTAAGGGCAAAACCCAAATCAAGATAAGGTGGGGAAGTCATTACCCTTTCTTAGCCCACAAACCATCTCCAAGCACGCACAACCTAAGCCTAAGTAAAATTTAATAAACGTTGGCCTTAGGGACATCTTGAACTTACTAGGAGATTATCCTAAAGAGGGAAGGTGTTGGAAATTGACTCCTGCCAAATCAGTATCAAGGAAGGGGATTGAGGGCGAAAGCCCGAAGATTGGTGGTTATTTAATTAAGGAACGTCTTTGACAGAAAACCTCCCACCAATCTTGCCCTGACCTGGCTGATTAGCTTATGGTCAAAGTCTACATTCTACCTCTAGTGGACAATCAACCAGTTAGGAGTTGTCTAGGTCGAGGTTACCTTAGACTAGGCTTGGTTGATTTCTATTGTTGACTGTTGGTATAACTTGTTTGTTTTTGTGATTGTGCATGCAATTGTGGTCAAGAGACCCCAATTCATCTAGGTTGACTAGAAACACATCACCACCCAAGTTTGAACCAAGACTAGATCCGGTAATGGCTCAATCCACATCACTGCAGGATAGGTTCTACCCGATTAGGACCTCACTTCCATCTGGCATTTCACTTCCATCGGTTGGTGAATACAATTTCGAGCTCAAGCCTCAATTCATCAACACACTCCCCAAGTTTCATGGTTTAGAGTCCGAAGATGCCTACTTCTTCATAAGAGAATTTGAGGAAGTATGTCTAATGATGAAAATCCCACACCTTGTAGACGACGCTATTAGGTTGAGATTTATCCCATTCGCACTTAAGGACCAAGCAAAGAAGTGGCTCTACAGCTTAGCAGCCGGTTCCATCACGTCTTGGGATGGTTTCATCAAGGTTTTTTTTGAAGAAATTCTATCCTATCCATAAAACCGCTCTCATTAGGAAGACGATCATGCAATTTAAGTAAGAACCTAGTGAACCGTTCTGGAGGTACTTTGAACGCTTTAAGGACCTCCTTGTCTAATGTCCACACCATGGAATAGAGAAATGGCGACAATGCCAAATTCTTATGATGGTTTAGACTATTCCACCAAAACCCTCTTAGAAAGTATGTGCCAAGGAGGTTTCTTGCAGAAAGATGAAGATGAAGGATGGGATTTGTATGAAAATTTGGCTGAGAAGACCATCCAATGGGAATCTGCTAGTGAGACCTCTAGGAATCCTAACTCAATCTCTTCAGGAGGTCTCCATTCCATAGAATCGTCCATTGCTAATGAGGCTAAGTTAGCAAACCTGGCTAGAAGACTGGAAGCTCTAGAAACGAAAGAACCAAGTCCAGTCAATCAAGTCAGCCCGAACCAATTTTCACCCCCGGGCTGCCCTTACTGTCAAGCCATGAATCATGTGTTCGAGGAGTGCCCAGTGTTTCAGGCTCAGCAATCCTACCATGAACCGATGAATGCGGCCTTTTCAAGGCCGAACAATAACCCTTACGCTCCAACGTACAATCCCGGCTGGAGAAATCACCCTAATTTCTCATGGAGCCAAAACAACAATGACCATTCACGATCCAATCATGCTAGCCACTTCCATCATGGTAATAATTCTTCCAATCATCAACCCAACTTCTCTAATTTTCATAATAATTCTCCCAACCATCCACCAAACTTTTCGAATTATCAACAGAACTTTCCTAATCAAGCTTCACAATCCTCCTTCCAGAATCCTCAATTAGAAAGGAGAATGACCGACTTTGAAAGAAACATGGAGAGATATATGAAAAATAAAGACTCTCTCATGCAGACCATTCAGAGGTTAGAGGTTCAAATGAGTCAACTAGCCAACCCACAGAATGAGAGACAAAAGGGTACCCTGCCTAGTCAGCCAGTCACCAATCTGAGGAATTCCCAACAAGCTCATTTGGCTGAGGATCCTTCATTCAATCAATGTCATGCTATCCATACATTGAGGTCAGGAAAGAGAGTTGATAACCAAGTGTCAACACCACCCATTCCCATTCAGTACAACCAAAATCAAGCCCCACCTCATCTAATCCAATTTCTTCCAATTCTGACGAGTCTGAAAAAGACAAGTCAGCCAGCCAGGTGCATCAGCCTATAGTACCATTTCCTAATAGGCTGAAAAACAACAAGCAAAATCCTCACATGGACAAGATAATCGAGATGTTTAACTAAGCGAAGATAAATGTGCCACTTCTTGATGCCATCCAACAAGTTTCGTCCTATGCTAAGTTTCTTAAGGACATGTGCACCAAGAAGAGAAAGACTAATGTTCCTAAAAAGGTCTTCTTAGCCACTAATATTAGTGAGCTATTTTCGGGTCCTATCCCTATTAAGTACAAAGATCCAGATAGTCCCACCATTGCCTGCACAATAGGACAAGCCAAGATTAGTCGTGCACTTCTTGACTTGGGGGCAAGTATCAACTTGCTTCCATTCTCTGTTTATCAACAACTCGGGTTGGGTGACCTTAGTCCAACTCGAGTCACCATCCAACTGGCTGACCGTTCTGTTAAAGTTTCAAAAGGGAAATTAATGATGTCCTGATCCGGGTAGGAGAGTTCATATACCCTGTCGATTTCATAGTTCTGGAGACACAACCTGTGTCCAACTACAATCGCAGGGCTCAAACTCCTGTTATCCTAGGTCGACCATTCCTTGCTACTGCTAATGCCATCATCAATTGTAGGAATGGGTCTATGAGGTTAACCTTTGGGGACATGATTAGAGAAGTCAATGTCTTCAATCTAGGAAAACAACCCCGCGATAACGAGGACCAAACATTTAAAGTCAACCTAATTGAGAACTTGACAAGTGAACACGGGGAAGAATTGGAATCAGAAGTGGAGATTGACTTTGAGTTAGAGTCTGACAACTTTAATCTTGATCAAGTTGTAGATTCTGCTGTGAGTTGGGCCTCAAACCCTATTTCACCAACAATGGAGCCAACAGATTTGACTAGTCCCTCTAGTGAGCCTTCCTCTTCCTTAGAATTGAAAGCCCTACCTGCGCATCTCAAGTACGCCTATCTAGGCGAACAAGAGACCTTTCCTGTCATCATTGCCTCCCATTTAAATGACGGGGAAGAAAAAGACTTGAAAGCGATTCTAAGAAAACATAAGGAAGCCATTGGGTGGACTATGACTGATATCAAGGGATTAAGTCCAACCATCGTTCAACATCGCATTCACCTCAATGAAGACGCCACACCCAAAAGAGACCCGCAGCGTAGGTTAAACCCTATAATGCAAGAGGCTGTTCATGCTGAAATCATAAAACTCTTAGACAATGGGATAATTTATCCCATTTCTGATAGCCAATGGGTCAGTCCTGTCCACGCGGTCCCAAAGAAATCTGGTTTCACCGTAGTGGAAAACGAGAACAAAGAGTTGGTTCAAACTCGACTTCCCACGAAGATTCGAGTTTGCATTGACTATAGGAAACTGAATGCTGCAACTCGTAAGGACCATTTTCCACTTCCCTTCATTTATCAAATGCTTGAACGTTTGGCGGGTCACGAGTATTACTGTTTCTTAGACGGTTACTCGGGCTATAACCAGATCCCTATCGCTCCTGAGGACTAAGAAAAACTACGTTCACATGTCCATTTGGGACATTTGCTTATCGTCAAATGCCCTTTAGATTATGCAATGCCCCAGCAATGTTTCAACGTTGCTTGTTGAGTCTTTTCTCAGATATGGTAGAACGCTTCTTAGAAATCTTCATGGATGATTTCTCCATCTACGGAGATTCATTCACTCAATGTCTCCACCATCTTGAACTCATCCTCTAACGTTGTGCTGAGAAAAATCTAACACTAAATTGGGAGAAATGCCACTTCATGGTAAAACATGGAATTATCTTGGGTCATGAAATCTCCAAGAAAGGAATTGAAGTGGATAGAGCCAAAATCGAGGTTATTGCTAAGCTTCCCATGCCTAAATGCGTTAAGGATATTAGATCCTTCTTAGGACACGCTGGTTTTTACCGACGATTTATCAAGAATTTTAGCAAAATTGCTAGGCCCTTGACTAATTTGTTAGCTAAGGATGTGTCCTTCACTTTCGATGCTGAATGCATAAATTCTTGGGAGAAGCTTAAGAGTGAGCTTATTTCTGCACCAATCATATCTGCACCGGATTGGTTTAAGCCGTTTGAGATCATGTGCGATGCTTCTGATTTTGCCATAGGCGCTGTCCTAGGATAACACATTGATAACAAGCAGCATGTGATCTATTACTCTAGTAGGACTCCCAACGATGCACAACTGAACTACACTACGACCGAGAAGGAATTCTTGGCAATAGTGTTTGCCTTAGAGAAGTTTCGTCCCTACCTACTAGGGTCCAAAACCACCGTTTTCACCGATCATTCTGCGCTTAGGTACCTCATGATGAAGAAGGATGCCAAGGCCCGACTCATTCGTTGGATCCTCCTTCTTCAAGAATTCGATCTTGAGATTCGAGATAAGAAAGGCGTAGAAAATGTCGTTGCTGACCACCTCTCACGGATCCCTAATTCTCCATGCAACGAATTACCCATCAATGAGGATTTACCTGATAAACATCTCTTAGCTATCTCTAGGGAACCTTGGTTTGCTGATATAGTGAATTACTTAGTCACAAACTAAACTCCATCTCATTGGTCCAAAAATGATGTTTACCAGTTCTTATCCCAAGTCCGTATTTCTTTTGGGAGGAACCGTATCTTTTCAAGTACTGTTCTGACCAAATTATTAGGAGATGCATTCCCGATGAGGAGGTTAAGAGTGTTTTATCCTTCTGTCACGAACTTGCATGCGGTGGACAGTTTGGTCCATGCAAGACTGCTGAAAAGGTGCTACAAAGCGGGTTTTATTGGCCCACTCTGTTCAAGGATGCCTATGAATATTGCAAGACGTGCACTAGATGCCAAATGGTAGGACGGATCTCACACCGAAATATGATGCCCCTCAACCCAATTCTAGAAATAGAACTCTTTGATGTTTGGGGCATCGACTTTATGGGTCCATTTCCTAACTCATTTGGAAACCAATACATATTGGTTGCTGTGGATTACGTGTCCAAGTGGGTAGAAGCCATTCCGTGTAAAACTAATGATAACAAAGTTGTCATCAAGTTTTTGAAAGAAACATTTTTTCCCGCTTTGGAACCCCTCGTGCTATCATCAGTGATAATGGCACTCACTTTTGCAATAGATCTTTTGAAGCCCTTATGCGGAAGTATGCCATAACTCACAAGTTGTCCACACCATATCATCCTCAAACCAGTGGGCAAGTTGAGGTTTCAAATAGACAAGTAAAGCTTATATTGGAGAAAATTGTGAACCAAAACCGGAAAGATTGGTCCATCAAACTTGTAGATGCTCTATGGGCCTACAGGACCGCTTTCAAGACAATTCTAGGAATGTCTCCCTATACGTTAGTCTATGGCAAACCATGTCACTTGCCCGTTGAGTTAGAGCACCGAGCCTTATGGGCAATCAAGCAGTTGAATTTCGATTTGACTAAGGCCGGTGACCTTCGGAAATTACAAATTTCTGAATTGGAGGAATTAAGAAATGAGGCCTATGAAAATGCTAGGATCACTAAAGATAGAGTCAAGATTTTTCATGACAAGCACATTATAAGAAAGACATTTGTCCCTGGACAAAAAGTCTTACTCTATAATTCTAGGCTTCATCTCTTTCCAGGGAAATTGAAATCGAGATGGACTGGGCCATTCGTTGGAAAAACCGTGTTTCCACACGGTGCAGTTGAGATCAGTGACCCCAAGAATGGAAATGACTTTAAGGTAAATGGTCAACGCCTTAAACCTTTCTTGGAATCGGTGTTGGTAAATGAAACGGCAATGGGTCTTTTTGACCCAGTGTATCGGTAACTTTCCACTTTTCCATTTTATTTCATGCACTTATACATTTCTTTCATACATTGGGGACAATGCATGAGATAAGTGTGGGGGAGGGTTCTAACATGACTGATATTATAAAAAAAAAAGAAAATTTTATTTTAAAAAAGGGTGGACAATATTTTGATATATTTTTTATAGGAAATTAAGTCATTTTAAGGAATAGGAGAATCATAATTAGGATTTCTTACACTTGGTCAAAATAAGATAACTTGTTTGATTTTTAGGGTCAGGAAGAAAATTTGTAAAAGTAATTTAGTCTTGATATTTACCTTGATGACATATGCACACAAAATACACTCACACACTTAGGGTTTAAAAACAGAGATTCTTATGCCTTATAAAAAAAACAAGTCTAATTATTGATTAGCTAGGTGCTTTGGCCTAAGCAAGCCTTAGTATTTATGCAAAAGATAATTAGATAAGTTTGAAAAAAAAAGAAAAAAATGTGTATCTTCTGATTAAGCTGGGTATTTATGCCTCATGAAGCATAGATATTCACGCCTAAAAGGGGTACATCGTATAAATAAAAACCTTGATTTCGTGGCCTTATCTGCTCGAGTGTTTAAGTCCTTAGGGATGTTTTCTCACCTGGTGCCCTAAAACTGTCCGGTTTGGGTGTCATCGACTGAATGCTTATTACATGGGCAGATTAGAAAGCCTAATGGAATTGAGGAATAAATTTCACTAAAAATAAATAAATATAAGGCATAGGAGTTAATGTTAAAAACCCTTAGTAAACTGCACAGTCACGATGGTGCATACGACTCAGGTAAATTAATAGACTAGATGAGAAGTACAATTTGACTCCTTACTTTAATTGATGACATGTTTTTGAATAGAGACTAAGTTTAGGAATGAAAGATTTGATATTCCTATAACTTATAGATTATTTAAGCTCTCACAAATATACTTCAAATATTCTCCCCTTCAAAAAAAAAAGAAAAGAAAAAAATAATGCTTTTCGAAAATACTAACTTTTTTCTTTTTCTTTTTGGATTTTGTGGGTGTAATCCGCTGAAAACCCTCACGAGACAAAACTCGTCCTCTAGGGGTAACCTAGAGGTTTAACGGCTTGTTGCACGTGCTCAGTGCAATCGAGTGACCTGCGAAAGTGGTCTAATAATTGATTCAAGTTAGTCTGATGTTTTGCTCGAGGGCGAGCAAAAGATAAGTGTGGGGGTGTAATTTGTCACATACATTGCATTTATGTTGTCACTTTACCACACTTGTTAGCTAATAAATTATATTAATAAGTTGTTTTTTTCTTTGCTAAATGTAGGCCCAAATGCTCAAGGAAAGAAAAGAGAAACAAGCCCAAAAGCCCACCAAATTCTGAATTAATTCAGAATAAATTCGAAGTGAAGAAATCAGGGCTAAATCATGGCATATCAGAAGGTTGAGAAAAATCCTCCCTGAATCGAGCGATTGAAGCCACAAAATCAAAACCTGTTTCGTCAACGGCTGGAGCAGAAACGAGAAAAACCAGCAGGAGATACGGGATACTCGTCAAACCAAATGCCCCCCCTTTGGTGTGGCCACTTGGCACACCAAGGCCGCAGAAACGCGGCCCAAGCCGCGTTTCTGCGGCATAACAGTATCAGTTGGGGGAGCGTTTGCTCCCCCAATCTTCCCGGGATTCGCCTACTTTGGTTTTTGGCTATAAATACCTCTTTCAGCAGAGAAAAATGCAGCGAAGACTAGGATTATGTTTTGCATTTATTTTCTTAGGATTTAGGCTCTTGTTAGCTAGAAAGAAAATTGTAATCTTGCTTTTTAAGTTGTAGTCCACTTTGAAAAACTTGTGAGAGAGAGGACTGAGAGCTTGTACTTGAAGATTGAAGTGACAGCAATACAAAAGTTGAGCCAATTTCTCTTCCACTTGCAGTAGGTATGGGTTACATTATGTCTTTGTTTTCTTCTTCTTTCTCCATGGATAACTAAACATCTTTCTGGGCTTGCTATCGAACTCTCTCTTGCTTTTTCTTTTCTCTTGTTTTTAAAAGAAAAAGACCCGATGACTCATATGAATGCCTTACTTAAAAACCTTTCTTTTTGAAAGTGTTCTTGAAGGCACATGAGGATGGGTTTGGATGTTGAATTCACAACTCTTTCATGAACATCTCTTGAATCGTTTTTAATTTATTCTTGCTTCTTCGCGCTTGATTTTTTAACATTCGATTCTCCGATTTCTTGAAGAAAAAGACTCAACTCTTCTAACATCTTATGTGCTTTACTTAAAGCTTTCTAAAAGACAACTCTAAGTTTTGCAAATGATCATCTAAGGGACTTAGCATTTTAAGAGAAGAATAACCAATTGAGTAGTGAGATAGTGAGCCCAGACTTTCTTTATTATTACAAACAATAACACAATTTCTAAGTTTTCTAAATTACCTTCTCCAAAACCTTTTCTAAAAGTTACAATTTTTCTTTCATTCATCTCTTTCTTTCCATTCTCTTTTTCCTAAAAAACGAACACAATTCCTTGTTTTAAAAATGAATCACCGAAAAGCTTCCATCGTATCCCTCCTTGTGGACACGACCCGTTAGCCACGAGCTACACGGTAAATTCTTGAACTCATTGGTTGTTTCTCTTTATTTTAGCAATCACTAAATATCCTAAAATTGATGAAAATGAGATTTCTATGTTAAAAACTAAAATAAATGATTTGACAAATATTTTAAAAGAATGTGCATTTAACAATACTAAATTAGAAGAAATATTTTCAAAGAAACACATGCACACTTCACATGTTCAACATGATAAACCATCACATGCTAAAACTCCACATGTTCATCATGCCAACACATCACATGTCAATCATGCTAAAACACCCCATGCTCACAAATCACATGTTCATAAACCACATGCTCATTATGCTTTTAAATATGAAAGAATTTATAAATGTACCTTTTGTGGCCGGAATGGTCATTTAGTCAAATTTTGTTATGATCATATAAATAGTATGAATAATCATGTTTGGGTTTGAAACACTAACATATTAGGACCCAAGAAAATATGGGTACCAAAATTCACTCCTAGTCTACTTGATGTAGGTGTGGGCTCTCACATGACGTGAGAGTTGTTGGTGCCTTGAGGTGAATGCGTTCCGAGCTAAACGGTGACACTTTTGAATGCATCACTTTCAAGGGGAGTTTGGTGGGAGGACCACCATGGTTTGGAGATATAGAGATGTGCCCTCTTGGTTTTGGGAGCGATCTCTAACTCCTCATTTAATTTACATACTTTCATATTAGTAATTTTTAGCATGTCATATTTTAATGATTATTATATTAAATGCCATGTTAATTAGACTTGTGACATACACATATAGTAATTGAGATACACCCATATTCATATGGATCCATATTTTGTGTTCTCACTTTATTTTAACTATTGTGTATATCCTCTAAGACTTGTACATTTAGCCTAATGATCATATTGATTTATATTTTATTTTATAATTAATATTTTGATTACATGTTTAAATGTAACCTTCATTAAAACTTGTGTATATACTTGAACTAATGAGCCACAATTGATTCTTATATGTTTGTACTTAAATGCTCATTTGTACCCATTAGATGTACTAGTATAACTTAGTTTTGATGATTAGTGCATTTCAACTTGTATTCCCCATTTTGTACATGTTTTTCATGTAAATGTTAATTTTTTTTAAACTTTAGATATACATGTATACCCTTGAGTCATTTGCTTTTCATGCAAATCTTTATTATGGACTCATTTGTGTTTAGGGATGTATATGTATATCTTTAGATTTAGACAAAACATACATATGCCTTGAAGTTGGAATTATTTTGGTAAAAATTAAAAATTCATGTTTTCATGTTTATAAAGGAATTTCATATTGAACTTTATTGCCTATTCACATGATTTAGTCATTACATGATTCTTACACTCACATTATTCTTATTTGCTCATGATTTTTTTTCTTGAGCATATATGTGCTTTATAGACTTTGAGTGTCAATTATTATGTGATTTTCATGTCTTCATGGTATATATGATTTGGTTTCATATTTTGAAGGATTTCTTACTAGTTTTTAAAAATATCTTTAAAACTAGTTTCTATTCTTCGAATGGTAGAGTTTTCAAACTATGCCCATTTACTTTCAAATCATAATTTTTGAAAACCCCTACCTTTTAAGGGCGGTTGGATGGGCGACCATGCCTTATATACCCTTCTTGAATATCTTTTAAACTTGTGCATGATAAGGGTGGTAGGTTTGAGTTATACACTTGATCCTTATTATATTTCTATTGGTATCAAAATTGATATTTCATATATTTGTATACTCATATGTATTTTCTATATATGCCTCATATTTCAATTGGTACATACATATATATATGATTTGATTGTGCTTATTTCACATGGCTTTAAAATTATTTTTTGAAAAAGCACAAATTATGTTTACTAAGCTTGATTTAGTTCATCATGTCAATTATATTTAATTAGTATCTATTACAAACTTATGCATTGTTTCTTTTAGTATTTCATAAAGTGAGAGAAAATTCTTATTTTTAAATTGGTTTTATGTAAAATTAGTATTGGTTGTATTTTCAATTTGTATCAGTTTTCATTTTAAATTGGTATCTTACTCCCACCATTTATGATGTAAAATTCTTTGGTTTGATATATGCTAACATTTTCAATTTTAGTATCAATGATCTTAAATTGGTATTATTCTCTATTTGGTATCCTTACTGCAAAAAGATTTTAGTGTTTATCTAAAAATTTGATTTTTTACCTTTAATTGGTATCAATATTTTTTAATTGGTATCAATATGTTTATCAAAATTTTAAATTGGTATTAAAAAAACTTAAGTTTTGATCTTTAAGATTTGATGATACGACAATTGATTGTTTTTTCCTTAGCCCCTTTGAGTTTATATATACATATATGCATGTTTATATCTTGTTTATGCATATATTGTTTATTGGTTGTTTCCTAACCCTTTTTGATGTATGAAAAAAGGGGGAGAAGTATTGGTGGTTTCATGTTTTGGTTTCATGTTTTGTACATGTTCATATTTTGTACATGTTTATCTCATATATGTAGGTTTCATATTTTGTACATGTTCATATATGTATATGTTTTCATGTTTTATACTTGATAAAATAGAGCATCATTTGAGGGGGAGCTTTTACCTCTCTCCTATATTTTGTTTTATAGCTTATATGTTTTGTCATCATCAAAAAGGGGGAGATTATTGGCCCAAAGGTTACAATCTCCGGGTTATGTGTTTTGATGATAACAAACCATATAAAAGCTATTTGGTACTAATAGAAGTTAAAGAATGAATTTTAGGTTAATACAGGTATTGATGGCTCAAGAGTTCTCAAGCATGGGATATTAGGGTTTAGCTCAAATGTTGTTCAACATCAACTATCAGAGTCTCCTGCTTGTAGAGTCATATAGTTGTTTTGTTAAAGAATAGTATATACGTTTGAAGCTCAAATGCCCACACACAAATTTAATACATTTGGTTTTTGGTTTAATCGGTTTTGGATTTCAAGTACATATATCAAGTTTTAGATTTGAACCAGTTTTAATTCTGCTGATCTGCTTAAAACCCTTTTATAGTTGTTATCATAACTTTTTATTCTTATATTCAAATAACATGATTTAACTTACATTTTAAAGCTAACTTTCAGATCTAAATTTCTTATTCAATAATAATTTTTAGATTCAAATTTTAAAGATGTCAAATATTTGATTGAACTCTGTTCTTGTTCTGAAAACAACTTACAGTTTTTGATTTGACACCTGTCAGTGTTTTATTGATAACTTTCTAATAAAAAATTATATTGCATTGATTTTAGTTGCATTAAAAAGAAGACTTAAAATATACGAATTATTCCCATATACCTAATTCTGAATTCAGACGTTTACAGCTTGAAAAATGTGCTCAAGTTGACTAATTTGTCAGATTTGCAGTAATGGCAAATTTTCTGGAGGCTGATTTTTAACATGTTTTTAAAACGTATTTAAGTTAAAAAAATATGGTTAACTGTATTAGAGGGTCAATTTCTTCCTCTTTTATTTAGGTAAAAGTTTTCTATGTTTACTCTTCCTAAATCCTATATAAAGGGGTCATTAGGGTAGAGGTTTTCGCAACAACAAATTCAAAGATCAAAAGTTGAGCTTTCTTGAGAAAGAGCTTTTGTTTAAGTTTCTGGCTATTATTTTTCAAAAGTTTTCTAAAAGGTTTTTGTTCTTAAATCTCTCTTCTATTTTTATATCACTTACAAAATCTTGAGCTTCAATCTTATATATTATTCTCTAGGTTTTTGTAAAGAAAAGTTTTCAAAAGAGAGTTTGTATTTTTTTGATCATCAAATGATTATTGTATTTGTGGCTCCACTACCTCTAGACTAGAGGAGGGTGATTGAGGAGTAGGGTACTCCCTAGTGGTTGTAATCCTTTGTGAAATTTCTATTGGATCGGAAATCTTTTTGGGTGAAGGCGGGGACGTAGAGCTGGGTGCTCGAACCTCGAAACAAATCTCTGTGTTTGCGATTGATTTACTTGTTTTATTTACTTGCTTTCCATTCATTCTTATATTGTCGATCAATACTCTCACAACAAGATTGCATTGCGCATCTCAAACTCTTATTTAGAGGAATCACGAGAAAGGAGTTCAGAGCCTTTCACAGGGTATTCGGCTTCTAATCTTACTTTGAGTGATCGTTGCATCATCTCATTTTAAATTTGTGCACCCCCTCTAGGTGATTTCACTTATGACCATAATTTTTAAAATAATTTCAATTCTTCACACAGTCAATGGGGATTCAACTCACCCGAGTCAAATTTTCAACCATCTTGATTTCACAATTTTCACAATATTCATTTTCCAATTTTGCTTCCTATACTCCTTTTCTAGAATCACCAATTGAAGAAAATCTGAAATAGAAAAGAGTATAGAAGCCAACTTGTAAGAGGCCGAGCGACAATTTCAGAACATGTTGGCCTTTCCAATTCCATAATATTTTCAAGAGTCTTACTCTATTCACCTCTTCAAAATGATCAAATATCCATCTTAGAATTGATTGAGGAACTCTTCGTGAGTCCGAGAAATAATCTTAAAACTTGTTGGATTCAAAATCTTCACAATTTTTCCAAAATAAAGATTCCTATACTCCCTTTCTAGAACAACCAATTGAAGAAAAATCTGAGCTAGAAAAGAGTATAGAAACTTGCATGAGACCTCACAACAATTTCAAAAATCTTTTACCCAGTCTCTTGATAGGTTAGAAGCACAACTGAGTCAATTGGTCAACATTAATAGAAATGAAGGAACTCACTCTTATCAACTTTTGACCAATCTAGATATCTCTAACTCTATCAATCTAGACCAGGACTCAGTTATTTCGGAAACCAAGATTCAGTTTCAGGACGCCCATTTGAACTTGACCAAACTTCAAATCTTGAAAATCCTATTGACATTTTGGCAAGTTATCCCTTCCCTGAGATTGATCTTGAGCATGAATATGATCCTGAATCTCAACTTGATAATTTAATTTCATTTCCTGATTCAATAATAACTGAAGTGTTTTTACCTGATTTCAGGCCTTTTCCCAAGTCAGTATTGGATCCTGTGTTAGTCCATCGTGAAATTGAATCACCAATCATTTATGATCAACAAATTGAATTGACTAACTTCATACCTTTGAAAGTCCCATTGACAAATTGGCAAGTTCTCATTTTATGAAATTGAACTCAATGAGAAATTTTACTTTGATCCTCAAATTTGTGATCCAGTTCAAATTCCTGAATCAATATTGACTCTGATATTGTTACGCACCTTGAGCAACATTTGAAATCACCAGGGGTGAATAGTGTTGGCCCAGAGGCCTTCCACTCTAGTTTTGATGATGATTCACTAATGTAGTTATGTGTACTAATAATCTTGTGATTTTAGTTTCAGATCTTTTAGCAAGATATTAGTTGGTGATTGCTTCAACAAGATGAGTTTTGAAGCCTTCACTTGGTGATTCCCGAGCCCGAGCATTAAGATCATACATAGCCTTGCTCGTTAGATCACGGCGTTTTGGATCGAGTCAACTTGAAGATGAAGATCGTCAAGAAGACTTAGGTATCCATAGTTTAGTTTAGTGTGTTTTAGATCCATGTGTAAAGATAAGAATAGTTTGATATGCTCAAGTACACAACACACACAAGTTTTATGTTTTGAAATTTGTTTTCATGAATAGATTGATCAAAACAAGTTTACTTTATTTTTATGTATATTAGATGTGCTCTATATACATACATGCTTACATGGCTTATACAAACTTAGTTTGACATACCTATTCTTGTGTTTTATGTTTTGGTATTTTAACAAAACATTATTTTAGAATTAAAGACAAAAACTATGATATATATTTGTTTCTTGTATATTGGACCTATGTCCATATGCAACATGTCTAATAATGTTCAAATATCATGTTTTTGTATTTCAATGAGTTTTAGGAAAAATCAGATTTCCTATTGAAAAATTCATGTGTAATAAAATACATGTTTTGGCTTTTGATAAAAATGTTAAGACACAAAAATGGTTTCATATGCTTGATATTTGAGTTAAAATCTTTATCACATGTTTATATATCAATGCAAAATGAAAAAACTATTTTTGGGGATTTTTAGAAGAGATAAAAGAATTTTTAACATGTTTTTCTGACCCAGTTAATTGGCTGCCAGGCTTTGGCGGTCGACCGGGATGGTTGACCGTATGCCAGAGCCAGTCGACCGCTCGGTCGACTGACGTACACAGGTCTGTGCACGTCTAGCCAGGCAATGGGCCGGTCGACCGGACCAGAGAACTTTGCTCTCTGTATCTGGGCGGTCAATCGGGCGGTCGACTGGGATGGCCCAACGGTCATATTTGGGACCGTTGGCAGTCGACCGACCGGTCGACCGCAGGCCTGTCAGGCTGACAGATCAGCCTAACGGCTAGTTTTCTGTTTGGCCTATATAAACCCCATTTCTTTGGGATTTTGATAAGACTTTTGACAAGAAAAATTTCAGTGTTTCTCTAGTAATTAAAACAAGTTTTCAAGAGTGTTTTTTGTGCCAAAAAGATCAATCTTATTTGTTTTAAGTGTTTTGTTTATTTCAAAGAAATTAGGGTTTTGGAAATTAGTTTTTGATCTAAACTTCTATATCTATTTTGGTGTTTTCCCAAGAGAATTTCTTTGATCAAAACACTTGTTTTTCCACACTTGAGCTTATCTTCTATCCTACTCTATTAGGATCTTATTTTGTGGAAAAGAGAGATTGTTTGAGGTTGTAGAAACCTCCAAGTTGTAAACCCTCCTTATTTTGTTGTATCCCTCTTTGGTAGAGGTTGATCGGAGTGCTATTAGTTTGTATCCCTCTTCGGTAGAGGTGATTGAGTTTGGTTATTAGCTACGGGCCTTATCCCTCTTTTGTAGAGGTGGATTGTGGTTGTATTGCCTCAGTGGCATTGTAAGGTTGAGAGAGGAGTTCGGTACTCCTTTAGTGGATTGGAAATCCTTCTCGGTGAAGGCGGGGACGTAGAGCTAGGGGCTCGAACCTCGGAACATATCATTGTGTTTGCGTTTGATCCATTGCCTCTAAACCCTCTCTCTCTTTTATTTGTGCAAAGCATCACTCATTCATTCATATTTTATTGCTTGCATTTGTGCCTTGCATTATTTCATATTGTTCATCTTTTTATGCTTGGCTTGCTTGTGTGTGCCTCACTTATACTTAACCACAAGAGCTTCATATAGCACCTCAACCCTTATCTAGGGGAATTAAGAGGAGTTAGTCTAGAGCCCTTCACGGAGAATTTGGCTACACTTGTTGGTTGTATTAAATGTGTTGCAAATTTGTTTTAGCTTCCGCATTTAGTTTCTAGATTAGCCATATCACCTATTCACCCCCCTCTAGGTGATTTCAATTGGTATCAGAGCCTACGCTCTTGATACTTAGGCTTAACAACCTAGGAGTGAGATCCTTGTTTGCTAATCTACCATTTGCATTTGCACATTTGTTTGCTTGCACATTTCATTTGTTTGCACACATATAGTTTGCACACCATGGACTTCATGACCCCTCCTATGTTTGATTCTTCCAACATTATTGTTTGGAAGATTAGGATGTCCATCTATTTACAAACCCTAGGATATAAGGTTCACCTTGCCATTACCAAGGAATCCTATCTTAGTGATAGCAAGCATATAGGGGCCAATGCACAAGCCCTTGAGGCCATTAGAAGCACGCTATCTAAAGATTATCTTATGCTTGTTTCTAATCTTGATTCCGCCTTTGCAATGTGGAACAAGTTGACAACCTCATCCACCTCCAAGCTTCAAATGCCAAATCAACTGGAGGAGTCTAGTGGAGAATCCGATTCTCAATGCTATATGGTCCAAGGGAATGACTCCCTTGAGGTACATTCGGATACTCAACTAGATAGTGCTGGTTCTTCATGTGATGATCATGTTGATGCCCATGCTTTGAATAAAGAACTATCTATTGTGTGTGAAAAATTGATTGAAAAATATAATGTTTTGAAAAAGAAAAGTCTAAGAATTAATAATGAAAACAAAGATTTGCATTCTAGACTTGAGATTGTTTTGCAAGAAAAAGAGGAGATTTCTAATGAGAGGGATTCATTAAAATCTCAACTTGATCTTGTTTTAAACGAAAATAAAATTTTGAAAAATAAAAATGATTGTGAAAAAGTTTTAAAGAAAAATGAAAACTTGACTTCAAAAGTTAATTTTGTTGTAAAAGAAAATGAATCTTTGAAAACAAAAATTATTTCTATCTCAAAAGATTTAGATATGTGTTTAAAGAAAAATGAAGTTTTGAAAAATAAGATTGATTCCCATGTTTGCCATGCTAGGATAGTTTCACCTAGATCACCCCTTGCATGCTCCACTTTATCTTCTTTAATTGAAAATTATATAAATGTTTTAAAGAAGAATGTTGATTGTTTGGGCTCCATTTTGAGCCATTGTGCCATGAATCATACACGTTTGGAATCCATATTTCGCAAGAAACACGTTCCATCTTTACATGCACACCATCCACGGCATACACATGCTCCTCACGGACACCATCACACTATGTATGCTCATGTGTACACTTGTACACATTGTGGACGTAAGGGCCACCTTGCTAAATTTTGTTACGATAGAATACGTGTTTCAAATTTAGCAAATAATTTTGTTTGGGTTAGAGAAGGTACTAACCTCCATGGCCCAAAAGGATATGGGTAGCAAAGATCACCCCTCTTATGTTTGATGTAGGTGTGGGCTCTCACATGACGTGAGAGTATAGGTACCTTGGAGTGGATGCGTTCCGAGCTTAAAGGAAACAATTTGGATGCATCACTTTCAAGAGATGTTTGGTGGGAGGACCACCTTATTTTGGAGACAAAGAGAGTTGCCTCATAGGTTTTGGTAACGGTCTCTAACTCCTAATTATTGTTTACATGCTTTTCATGTTCATTATCTTTAGCATGATTTGATGTTTATAGATTATTATGAAAATGCCATGATTATTAGACTCTTGACATACATGAATAATATTTGAGACACCCATGTTTAATATGGACTATTATTTTGTGTTCTCACCATTTGTTTAGCTATCATGTTTATCATAGGTTTAATAACATGTGAATTTTCTTAATAATTATGTTTATGTTTCTTCATGTTTATTCATATCTTGTTTTTATACTTCATGTGTTGATTACATGTTTAGATGTTAGTTTTCATTAAGACTAGGTGTATATTTGTGCATATAGTGGGCCACAAATAAATCTATATATGTTTGTGCTTGAATGCTTATTTGTTCCCATTAGATGTGCTAGTATAGTGTAGTTTTGATGATTCATGCATTTAACTTGTATTCTTATTTTATTCATGTTTTCATGTTTTTCATGTTTAACTTTATGTATATGTCCATTTTATCCAAATTATTGTTATACATATACATCCTTTGAGTCACGTGCCTTAATGCATATACATTTGTGGACTCGTGTTTAGGATATGTATGTATACCTTAGTTTGTATAAGACATACATATGCCTTGAAGATTAAATAGTTTTGATGATTTTCATGTTTTCATGTTTAAAGGAATATTGAGCTTAATGCCTATTTTCATGACCTTATAGTTCACATATATCTTGTACACTCTCCTTATGTATGGTTTCTTATGATTTTGTTTTCATGAGTATGATATGTGCCTTATTGTTTTTGAGTGTTTAGTGACCATGTGACTTACATGTTTTTCATGAAATACAATTTTGTTTTATCCTTACTTGAAGGATTTCATACTAGTTTACAAAATTTTTTTTAACTAGTTCGTATTCTTCATATGGTAGAATTTTTCAAGCATACTATATTTTTCAAACCTATTTTTGAAAACTCCTACTTCAACGGGCGGTTGGTTGGGAGACCATGCCTTGTGTATGCTTTACATTGAAAATCTTTTAAACATAAGCATGTGTTGGGAGGTTAGGAATATGAGATATACATTTGAGCTTATTGTTGTTTTCAATTGGTATCATTGGATTCTTTCAATTGGTATCAATTTTGACTTTTATTGTATACTCATATATTTTCGTATATGTATGCTTGCATTTCAAAGAATATCAATTTCAATTGGTATCTATTTTTCATACATATATATGTTTGTGTTTATGCTAATCTTGAGTTTCAATTTTGTTTTAATTGATTAGTTTTCAATTGGTATTCATATACAAGCTTATGCAATGTTTCTTTTGGAATTTCATAAAGGGGGAGAAATTTGTATTTCATATTTCAATTGGTATTTGATTTCCACTCCCTTGCTTTATGATAGAAAATACCATTTTGGTATTTTTGCTTTTAAAGAATAATAATTTCAATTGGTATCAAGATTTATGTTTAGGAATTCAATGTTTATAATGTTTAAATTTCTATTGATATCAAGATGCACTACTTTGACACACTCTTAATTGGTATCAAATTTATCTTTTTGAGAAAATTCAAAATGTTTTAATAAGAATGTTAAAAATGTTTTTGATATGATTGCATATATGCAAGGAGAGCTTAACATCTCTTCTACATATAGATTCATGTTGAGTGTATCTTATATTGAGGAGCTTGACAACTCTTCTTTATGCGATACACGTGTGTAGGGAGAGCTTCACATCTCTTCTTATGCATTGCATATTTTGTGTTATGTGAATTAGGGCTTGTCATCCCTTCTTCATGTAATGCATATATGTAGGGAAGTTAACTTTGCGTCTTCCTCTTCATGAATGTATATCACATATATTCTTATTCTTGATTTGTTTGTTTGAACCCTTTATTGATTCTTTGTTTCGAACAAAAAGAGTGAGAAAAATGTTTTGTTTTTACTTGAACCCCTTTGTTGATGATTGACAAAAAGGGGAGTAGTATTTGTCGTTTATGCATGTTTTATATGCATGTTTTGTTTTATTTTATTAGTTTGTTGTTTAATTGTTTAATTGGTATCAAGAGCATTATTTAAGAACATGTTTTTATTGATATCAAGAGTACGTTTATGCATGATGCATTTCATATGTTTAGTATCATTTACATGTTTGTGTATTTGGTATTTTATTTTATGCATATCTATGCATTCATGTTTAGAGCTTTCATTGCATATTTATTATGTTTATTGCTTATTATGTTTATTGCTATGCATGAGTTAAGGGGGAGCTTCCTTGAAGCTTGACTTTAATCCATGCATATATAACTCCATGAGTTTTGTCATCATAAAAAAGAGGGAGATTGTTGGCCCAGAGGCCTTCCACTCTAGTTTTGATGATGATTCACTCATGTAGTTATGTTTACTAATAATCTTGTGATTTTAGCTTCAGATCTTTTAGCAAGATATTAGTTGGTGATTGCTTTAACAAAATGAGTTTTGAAGCCTTCACTTGGTGATTCCCGAGTCCGAGCATCAAGATCATACATAGCCTTGCTCGTTGGATCACGAC
Organism: Agave tequilana; assembly: GCA_038442645.1. Lineage (NCBI taxonomy): Eukaryota > Viridiplantae > Streptophyta > Magnoliopsida > Asparagales > Asparagaceae > Agave > Agave tequilana. The sequence continues at coordinate 143,740 of JAVJIF010007973.1, forward strand.
GTTTTGGATCGAGTCGACTTGAAGATGAAGATCGTCAAGAAGACTTAGGTATCCATAGTTTAGCTTAGTGTGTTTTAGATCCATGTGTAAAGATAAGAATAGTTGATATGCTCAAGTGCACAACACATACAAGTTTTATGTTTTGGAATCGGTTTCATGAATAGATTGATCAAAATAAGTTTACTTTGTTTTTATATATATTAGATATGCTGTATATACATACATGCTTACATGACTTATACAAACTTAGTTTGACATACCTATTCATGTGTTTTATGTTTTGGTATTTTAACAAAATATTATTTTGGAATTAAAGACAAAAACTATGATATATATTTATTTCTTGTATATTGGACCTATGTCCATATGCAACATGTCTAATAATGTTCAAATATCATGTTTTGTATTTCAATGAATTTTAGGAAAAAACAGATTTCCTATTGAAAAATCCATGTGTAATAAAATACATGTTTTGTTTTTTGATAAAAATGTTAAGACACAAAAATGGTTTCATATGCTTGATATTTGAGTTGAAATCTTTATCACATGTTTATATATCAATGCAAAATGAGAAAATTATTTTGAGGATTTTTAGAAGAGATAAAAGAATTTTAACATGTTTTTCTGACTCAGAAAATTGGCTGCAGGCTTTGGCGGTCGACCGGGACGGTCGACCGTATGCCAGAGTCGGTCGAACGCTCAGTCGATCGACGTGCACAGGTCTGTGCACGTCTAGCTAGGCAATGGGCCGGTTGACCGGTCGGTCGACCGGACCAGAGAGGTTTGCTCTCTGTATCTGGGAGGTCGACCGGGATGCCCCAACGGTCATATTTGGGACCATTGGCGGTCGACCGGCCGGTCGACCGCAGGCCTGTCAGGCTGAAAGATCAGCCTAACGGCTAGTTTTCTGTTTGGCCTATATAAACCCCATTTCTTCGGGATTTTGATAAGAATTTTGACAAGAAAAATTTCAGTGTATCTTTAGAGTTTAAAACAAGTTTTCAAAAGTGTTTTTGTGCCAAAAAGATCAATCTTATTTATTTAAGTGTTTTGTTTATTTCAAAGAAATTAGGGTTTTGGGAATTAGTTTTTGATCTAAACTTCTATATCTATTTTGGTGTTTTCCTAAGAGAATTTCTTTGATCAAAACATTTGTTTTGCCACACTTGAGCTTATCTTCTATCCTACTCTATTAGGATCTTGTTTTGTGGAAAAGAGAGATTGTTTGAGGTTGTGGAAACCTTCAAGTTGTAAACCCTCCTTGTTTTGTTGTATCCCTCTTTGATAGAGGTTGATCGGAGTGGTATTGGTTTGTATCCCTCTTCGGTAGAGGTGATTGAGTTTGGTTGTTAGGTACGGGCCTTATCCCTCTTCGGTAGAGGTGGATTGTGGTTATATTGCCTCGGTGGCATTGTAAGGTTGAGAGAGGAGTTCGGTACTCCTTTAGTGGATTGGAAATCCTTCTCGGTGAAGGCGGGGACGTAGAGCTAGGGGCTCGAACCTCGGAACATATCATTGTGTTTGTGTTTGATCCATTGCCTCTAAATCCTCTCTCTCTTTTATTTGTGCAAAGCATCATTCATTCATATCTTATTGCTCGTATTTGTGCCTTGCATTATTTCATATTGTTCATCTTTTTATGCTTGGCTTGCTTGTGTGTGCCTCACTTATACTTAACCACAAGAGATTCATATAGCACTTCAACCTTTATCTAGGGGAATCAAGAGGAGTTAGTTTAGAGCCCTTCACGGGGAATTCGGCTACACTTGTTGGTTGTGTTAAGTGTGTTGCAAATTTGTTTTAGCTTCCACATTTAGTTTCTAGATTAGCCATATCATCTATTCACCCCCCTCTAGGTGATTTCAAATAGGTGATAATGCAAATCAATGCACAAATAAAATGTTGTGATGCAACGATCACCCAAAACAAGACTAGAAGCCGAATACCCCGTGAAGGGCTCTGAACTCCTTCCTCATGATTCCTCTAGATAAGAGTTTGAGGTGCGTATTGCAATCTTGTTGTATGAGTATTGATCGGCAATATAGCAATGAATACGAAGCAAGTGAATGTAGCAATAAATATAAAGTAAGGAATTAAAGAAAGTAAACCAATCGCAAAGACAGAGAATTTTTCTGAGGTTCGAGCACCCAGCTCTACGTCCCTGCCTTCACCCAGAAGGATTTCTAACCACTATAACTTCCACAAAGGATTACAATCACACCGGAGTACCCAACTCCTCAATCACAAATACAAGTATCTCTTGGTGATCAAAAGACCACAAACCCTCTTTTGAAAAATCTTTTTCCCTTACAAAAACCCTATAGAACAATGTGTAGGATTGAAGCTCAAGTATTATAAGTGAAAAAGAAAATGAATTTGATGAGAGTTTTGAATTAAAAACTTTAGAAAAGAGAGAGATTTTTCAGCACAAAAACAGAGAACAAAAACTTTTTTTGAGAGCTTTAAACTTAAATATTTTTATAAATGCTTGTTGTGAAACCTTAACCCTAATCAACCCTATTTATAGGATAGAGTTAGGGATTAAAGAGTAAACTAATACAATAAGTAATTAGGAAATATTTGACCAAAAAATCAGCCCCTAAACTCGTTTAAGACAAAATAAACAATTAAAAACGTGTTAAAAAATATAGCCGTTAAGGCTGAAATACAGCCTCGGTCGACCGGCTGGTCGATCGGGTTTTCAAAAAATTTAGCCGTTGCCGGCCAACAGTCAACCGCCCGGTCGACCGAAACAAATAGAGAGTTGATGTCTTTCAATCGGCCGAAGGTCGGTCGACCGAAATGGGGTCCGGTCGACCGCCCGGTCGACCGGTAAACGTGCACACATGCACGCACCCAATGGTCAGAAGTCCGGTCGACCAGTTGGTCGATCGATCTGACCTGAAACAGAGCCGGTCGACCGCAACAGGCCAAAAACTGATTTTTGAATTTTTTTTGAAGAGATCTTGATAGTTTTCAAAATAGTTTTGATCAAGACTAGGTATTACTATCAAGATGGAGTTTGTAATTAATAAACTATGTTTAAAAATATTTTGTATATATATATATATATATATATATATATATATATATATATATATATATATATATATATATAGGAGAAATTTCTTTTAGATAAGACATGTGCACAAAAACTAGTGTGTAGGAAATTTGAGCTTCAAACCTATTCACTATTCTTTAACAAACTATAAAACTAAAAACTAAACTAATAAAATCTCTGAGCCACAATGAAGTCCTGAGCCATGCTATGCCACACTAGCGCCTTCTCTTTTATGAACACTTCCTTTTGCGCCATTAGCCTTATTAACACCATAAACCTAGGAAACCTTGCAATAGCTAAGCAATGGCCATTATAAATGGTACTAACCTGAAACTCATTTTAAACAAACTTATTAGTACCATATAGCTTCTATGTGTTTTGTTATCATCAAAACTTAAACAAATGGAGAGTGTAACCTTTTGGGCCAACAATCTCCCCTTTTCGATGATGACAAAACATATAGGCTATATCAAAAAAATATAAGAGAGAGGTAAAACTCCCCCTCAAATGATGCTCCATTCAAACAAGTATTCATAACAATAAAACAATAAAACACATTAATAAAACAAAGACATTAATAATAAAACTTAAACATCAAACACCAAAGTCAAAGATCAATAATAAAACATATTTCTCCCCCTTTTTGTCATACATCAAAAAGGTATAAAATTAATAAGAAAAATATTCTTATTCAATAACACAAACATTAAGTTCACCACATATAAAAGAAAATCTATTATAATCAAGTGGTTTAGTGAAAATATCGGCAAGTTGCAAATCTGAAGAAATATAATCAATCTCAATATCACCTTTCTCAAAATGATCTCTAAGAAAGTGATATCTAATCTCAATGTGCTTGGTCTTACTATGTTGATTTGCATTTTTAGTCATATGAATAGTACTAGTATTATCACAAAATATTTTTATATGGTCATAATGCAAATCATAATCAAGGAGAGTATGTTTCATCTAAAGGACTTGTGCACAACAAGCCCCCGCCGCAACATACTCCGCCTCGGCGGTTGAGATGGCTACCGAATTTTGTTTCTTAGAGGACCATGAAACAAGACAATTAATAAGGAATTGACATGTTCCACTAGTACTCTTTCTATCCACTCTACAACCCGCATAGTCGGCATCCGAAAAAATCGTCATTGAAAAATCTCCGATTTTCGGATACCAAAGACCCATTCCAATAGTGCCCTTAATATAACGAATGATGCGTTTTACCGCAATAAGATGAGACTCTTTAGGACACGATTGGAATCTAGCACAAAGACATACACTAAACATGATATCCGGCCTACTAGCTGTTAAATACAACAAACTACCAATCATGCTTCTATATAACTTAATATCAACACACTTACCTTGGTCATCCTTATCAAGCTTGGTGGTAGTTGCCATGAGTGTGTTGCAAATTTTTGAAAATTCAAGTCCAAATTTCTTTATGAGTTCTTTGGAGTAATTGGCTTGACAAATGAAAATCCCATCACGCATTTGCTTGATTTGGAGTCCAAGAAAGAAATTTAATTCACCCATTAATGACATCTCAAATTTAATCCCATCACGTTGCATACACTGTTCAAACTCCTTGCAAAGAAACTCATTAGTAGAACCAAAAATTATATCATCCACATATATTTGCACTATAAGAATGTCACATCAACATGCTTAGTAAATAATGTTGTGTCTACTTTGCCTTTAACAAAATCATTGGAAAGAAGAAAACTAGAAAGCCTTTCATACCAAGCTCTAGGAGCTTGCTTTAAACCATACAAAACTTTATCAAGTTTAGAAACAAAATTAGGATGAACATGATCTACAAAATCGGGAGGTTGTTCAACATAAACTTCCTCATTGACAAAACCATTTAAAAATGCACTTTTTATATCCATTTGAAAAAGTTTAAAATTTTTAAAAGATGCACAAGCTAGTGTAATCCGTATAGCTTTAAGCCGTGCTACGGGTGCAAAGGTCTCCTCAAAGTCGATTCTTTCAACTTGAATATAACCATGGGCCACTAACCTAGCCTTATTCCTAATAACATTTCCTGACTCATCCATCTTATTCTTAAAAATCTACTTAGTACCAATTATTGGTCTATCGTGGGGTCTAGCAACAAGGTGCCAAACTTGGTTGCGCTCAAATTGATTGAGCTCTTCTTGCATAGCTAGCAACTAATATGAGTCACCCTCGGCTTCGAGGATGTTTTTGGGTTCAAAATGAGAAATGAATGCAAAATTACCATATAATTCATGGAGTTTGGAGCGAGTTGTTACCCCTTTAGATACATCACCTAAGATGAGATCCTTGAGATGATTTGTAGCGAATCTCCAATCTTTAGGAAGTGGTTGAGAGTTTTTCACTTCATCTTTTTGAACTTCACCAATGGGTTCTTGCTTTTCTTCTTGAATGGGTGAGTCCTTCAAGGATATTCTCTCCATGTCCTCCCCTAAAGAGTCAATCTCTACAACATTCTCAACAATAATATTAGATTATTCAAATTTAACATGCATGGATTCTTCAATAGTAAGAGTGGATTTATTGAATACTCTATAAGCTTTGCTGGTATTAGAATATCCAACAAATATAGCTTCATAGGCCTTAGCATCAAATTTACCCAAATTATCTTTAGTATTCAAAACAAAACACTTGCATCCAAAAATTTTAAAATATGAAACACTAGGTTTTCTTAAATTATAAATTTCAAAGGATGTTTTGAAAGTATTTTTACACAAATAAATACGGTTTGATATGTAGCATGCGGTGTTTACAACCTCGGCCCATAAATATTGAGGGAGGTCATATTCACTTATCATAGTCCTAGCCATTTCTTGAAGAGTTCTATTCTTCCTTTCTACTACTCCATTTTGTTGTGGAGTTCTAGGACATGACATTTCATGCTTAATTCCCTTTTCATCACAATAAGTCATGAAGAGTTGGTTAATAAACTCACCACCTCTATCACTTCTTATTTTCAAAATCGAAAACCCTTTTTCTTTTCAACCCTTTTTCGAAAAGTCTTAAAATGCGAAAAAGTTTGATCTTTATGTTCCAAAAAGAAAACCCAAGTAAACCGAAAAAAATCATCAACTAAAACAAAAACATATCTACTTCCATTTAAGCTTTTAGTTTTAGTTGGTCCAAAAAGATCCATGTAAATTAATTCTAATGGCCTAGTTGACATGATATCCTTGATTGGTTTAAAGGAAGACTTGGTTTGTTTCCCAAGTTGGCACGCACCACAAATGCAGTCTTTTTCAAACTTCATGCAAGGAATACCCTTCACCAATTCCTTAGAATTAATTCTAGCAAGATGATCAAAAGATGCATGTCCTAATCTTCTATGCCAAAACCATGAAATCTCATCAAAAGCATTCAAGTATTTAGTAGAACAATCCAAATTAAGCATGTCAATGATATAGACATTATTATCATAAAAACCGGTGAGAATACAATCATTGGTTTTACAATCAAAAAATTTGCAAGAAGAATCATCAAACACAACTTTAAGACCACGATCACAAAGTTGACTTATACTAAGCAAGTTATGTTTAAGTCCATCAACAAGAACAACATTTTCTATTAAAGGAGATGCACCAATTTGAATGTTGCCTATACCGATGATGGTGCCTTTGGAGTCATCTCCGAAGGTGATGATGCCACCTTCAACGTACCTTGATAGGCTTGTGAAGTTGTTGATATCCCATGTCATATGCCTTGAATAACCACTATCAAGGTACCACCGCTCCTTACGTCTTGGAACCTTGGTGTGTACCTACATCAAATAATTTAGGACTTGATTTTGGTACCCATATTTTCTTGGGTCCTAAAGAGTTAGTGTCATGAATCCACACAAGATTATTTGTCCTATTTATTTGATCATAGCAAAATTTAGCTAAATGGCCATTCCGACCACAATAAGTACATCTATAAACTCTTTCATATTTAAATGCATAATGAGTGTGTGACTTTCGAACATGTGAATTTTGAGCATGAGTAGTTTTAACATGAGTGTTATGTGAAGTGTTGACATGATGAGCATGAGAATTTTTAGTATGGGTTGTTTTATCATTCTTAGCACGTGTAGTGTGCTTCTTTGAAAACACTTCCTCTAATTTATTAGTATTAAAAGCACATTATTTTAAAATATTTTCAAAATCATTGATTTTTGTTTTTAACAAACATAATTCATTTTCATCAACTTTTGAAAATTTAGCTTTACAAGCAACTTTATAAGCATCAAACTCTCTTTTAGTTGTAATAAGATTAGAAGAAAGTTCTTCCTTTTCTTTTGAAATAATTGAAAGTTAATTTTTAAGCATCTCAATTTCCTTTCTCAATTTTGAGCACTCTATCTTTTTATCATCATAACTTTCTGAAAGTTCAACAAAAGCATGATCTAGTATTTCTCTACTTATTTCATTTTCAACATCAAGTGGTTGAGAAGTTACCTTGGGTGTGTTTGCCATGAAACACATATTTGCCGTATCGACCTCATCTTCGGATTTACTTTCTGAATCCCAAGTAGCTTTGTATACCTTCTTTTCAACCGGCCTCTTTTGCTTCAAGGAGGAGATCATCTTTTTCTTAAAATCGGGGCAATCGACCATGGTGTGACCGGGTTTCCGACAGTTGTAGCATATGATCCTTTTCTCCTCCTTCCCTTCCATTTGTCTTCTATAATTGAGCTTATTCCTGCGGTATATTCTCTTTGCATTTCTTACAAAGAGAGATAGATCTTCATCATCTTCTTCATTTTCTTCGTCATCGTAGTTGGAAGAGGAAGACTTAAAAGTTATGGACTTCTTCTTTTGAGGTACCGCTTCTTCTCTTGCCTTCTTCTCCATCTCATGAGTCTTAAGGTTTCCAATAAGACTTATGAGATCCATCTCATCTTTGTCATTCAACTCCTTTAAGGTGGTAGCCTTGATCTCCCATGACGAAGGAAGAGCTCGAATCACTTTGCGCACCTTTTGATCGTTTGCTTATATCATCACCTAGAGAAGAAAGAGCATTAGTAATCTTAGTAAACTTGGTAATCATAGTATCAATAGACTCATCTTTAAGTATTTTAAAACTTTCATATTGGGAACGCAAGAGATCTACTTTAGCTCTCTTGACTTGTGATGTCCCCTCATGAGTGATCAATAAGTATTGCCACCTCTCATAAGTGAATTTGCAATGTATAACCCGTGTTAGATCATCCACATTCAAGGCGGTGAGAAGGAAATTTTGAGCCTTAGAATTAGCCTCATATTCCTTGTAGGTAAATTCGGACCATGTGTTTTCCTCACTATCGGATCTACTATAAGGCTTGGTCAAGGATTTAGCAACTAAACTACCTAGAGATCGTAGAAAAATAGTCATCCTAACTTTTCATATGGGAAGTTGAGTCCATCAAATTTAGGAGGGGTCTTAATGTTGTCGGCCATCTTTACTAGTGTCTGAATGAAAGTATGCAAATAGTGATTAGCAAATTTTAGGATCTCTCTAAGGATGTTAAGCCAAATACTAGAGTCCTAGCTCTGATACCAATTGAAATCACCTAGAGGGGGGATGAATAGGTGATAATGCTAATCAGTGCACAAATAAAATGTTGTGATGCAACGATCACCCAAAACAAGACTAGAAGCCGAATACCCCGTGAAGGGCTCTGAACTTCTTCCTCGTGATTTTTCTAGATAAGAGTTTGAGGTGCGTATTGCAATCTTGTTGTATGAATATTGATCGACAATATAGCAATGAATATGAAGCAAGTGAATGTAGCAATGAATATAAAGTAAGGAATTAAAGCAAGTAAACCAATCGCAAACACAGAGAATTTTTTCGAGGTTCGAGCTCCCAGCTCTACGTCCCCGCCTTAACCCAGAAAGATTTCTAACCACTATAACTTCCACAAAGGATTACAATCACACCGGAGTACCCAACTCCTCAATCATAAATACAAGTATCTCTTGGTGATCAAAAGACCACAACCCCTCTTTTGAAAAATCTTTTTCCCTTACAAAAACCCTATAAAACAATGTGTAGGATTGAAACTCAAGTATTGCAAGTGAAAAAGAAAATGAATATGAAGAGAGTTTTGAATCAAAAACTTCAGAAAAGAGAGAGATTTTTCAGCACAAAAACAGAGAACAAAAACTTCTTTTGAGAGCTTTAAACTTGAATATTTTTGCAAATGCATGTTGTGAAAACCTTAACGCTAATTAACCCTATTTATAGGATAGAGCTAGGGATTAAAGAGTAAACTAATACAATAAGTAATTAGGAAATATTTGACCCAAAAACCAGCCCCTAAACTCGTTTAGAGACAAAACAAACAATTAAAAATGTGTTAAAAAATATAGCCGTTAAGGTTGAAATACAGTCTCGGTCGACCGGCCGGTCGACTGGGTTTTCAAAAAATTTAGCCTTTGCCGGCCCACGGTCGACCGCCGGGTCGACCGAAACAAACAGAGAGTTGATGTCTTCAGTCGGCCGAAGGTTGGTCGACCGAAATGGGTCCGGTCAACCGCCCGGTCGACCGGTAAACGTGCACACATGCACGCACCCAACGGTCAGAAGTCCGGTCGACCGATCTGACCTGAAACAGAGCCGGTCGACCGCAACAGGCCAAAAACTGATTTTTGAATTTTTTTTGAAGAGATCTTGATAGTTTTCAAAATAGTTTTGAACAAGACTAGGTATTACTATCAAAATGGAGTTTGTAAGTAATAAAATATGTTTAAAAATATTTTGTATATATATATATAGGAGAAATTTCTTTTAGATAAGACATGTGCACAAAAACTAGTGTGTAGGAAATTTGAGCTTCAAACCTATTCACTATTCTTTAACAAACTATAAAACTAAAAACTAAACTAATGAAATCTCTGAGCCACAATGAAGTCCTGAGCCATGCTATGCCATGCTAGCGCCTTCTCTTTTATGAACACTTCCTCTTAAGCCATTAGCCTTATTAACACCATAAACCTAGGAAACCTTGCAATAGCTAAGCAATGGCCATCATAAATGGTACTAACCTGAAACTCATCTTAAACAAACTTATTAGTACCATATAGCATCTATGTGTTTTGTTATCATCAAAACTTAAACAATTGGAGAGTGTAACCTTTTGGGCCAACAACATTTTAGTGTCAGTTTTTGTTCCCATACCTGTCATCTTGAACTTGAATCACCTATCTTAGAAAGTCACATTCCATTGTAGGGAAATGAATGTGGACTAGAATTTCAACATCTTGATTTGGACCCGATTCTTGAGCGAATTTTGTCTCCTGAACCTTTGCTTGATTTAAGTCAAATTCTTGAGTCAGTATTAGTTCCTGCACTTCATGAGTTCAAATCAATCATTCCATCTTTTCATACTCCATTTTGTGACAAGGGTGTTGATAATAATGACTTCAAAATTATTTTGAAAATTTGAAAATTAGATGGGGTAAAATTGTTAATAAAAATCATTCATATATGCATCATTTTATTAGGTTGTATTATAGAGGTCATTGGTGGGTTCCTCCAGATACCACATTCTTTAGATTGGGCTGCATTTCGTGGACCAATCAGACCACCACCGGAACCACCACCTTGAGGTGATTTTTCCTTCCCTCTCTATTTGTTTCATGCATATATATATTCATGATGCATTGAGGATAATGCATGAGATAAGTGTGAGGGAGGGTTTACTAACATAGAGTTTTAGATTTTTTTTCTTTTTCACTTCTTTTAGGATACTTTTAGAAATCTTCCCTTTTGTATAGGATTTTTCTCTTTCTTTAAGAACTTTTTGAAATAAGAGACAAAGTTTTGATCTATTTTTAAGAAAATTAAGATGATCTTAGAAAGTAAGGAAGCCTTAATTATGACATCTTAAACCTAGTCAAAATAATGGTTTTTATTTAAAATTATAGGCTAAGTAAGATAAATTGGAAAGATAATTTTATCTTAAATTTTTTGCCTTAGATATTATGGACTTCACACTTACACATTTTTGGGATGGAACAAAGACCTAAAATGTCATAAAATAAAAATAAATAAAAAGAAAAAAATATATATGAAGGAGAAAAATCACTTATTAAGCTGGATAACTATATCTCAAGAAGCATGATTATTCATGCTTAACGGTGGTCAAAAGAAACAAATAATCCCTCTTAGTTTTGTGGCCTTGTTTACTCGAGTCCTTAAACCCGAGGGATGTTTACTCATCTGGTGTCCTAAGACTGTCTGGTCTGAGAGTCATCGGTTAAAGGCTCACTATCCGGGTAAGCTAGAGAGCCTAAGAAAACTAAGGGAATAAAAATAAGGAAAAAATATATATAAATAAATGGCTTGATGGTTGTAGTTGAAATCCAAAAATCATCACTGTCACAAAGTGCATAATATTTAGGTTTTATGAAGGATAAAATATTCAATCCAATTTTGAATTCTTACCTTAATTGAAGACATGATCTTGCATATAGACTAAGTTTAAGGAAGAATAATTTTCGGTGAAATTATGACATTAGATCGCATATATTTTTGCAAAAATATTTCAAAAACTTGTCTCTCTTTCAAAATGTGTTTTCAAAATACTAACGTTTTTTTCTTTCTTTATGGATTTTGTGGGTGCAATCCGTTGAAAACTCTCAGGAGACAAAACTCCTCCTCTAGGGGTAACCTAGAGGTTTAACGGTTTGCTGCACACGCTTAGTACGATCGCGTCACCTGCGAAAGTGGTATAATAACATTTGTAGTATAGTTTGTCTTTTCTTGTTTTACTCGGAATGAGCAAAAGATAAGTATGGGGGTATGATTAGTCTACAGTTCTGCATTATTATATCATATTTTCCTACTAATTTATGAATAAAATATCATTCTAAACAGCGTTTTGGTCTCTCTTGCAGATAATCAAGATAAGGAGGGCAAAAGGGTAATAAAAGCTAAATTAAACCCATTTTTGGGTAACTAAATCCAGATTTCTTGGAGGCCAAGTAAGGGAGCTTCTAGAAGATGCATTGAACGTAGACCCTTACACACGTCAGACGAAGATCCGGACGAATATACCCGAATCTAAGTATACCAAGAAGGTCCTAGAAGCGATGGGAATACACTCACCAAATCCAGGAACTTAAGTCCCTGGTTTGGCTATAAAAACACGGCTATGGCCGCATTTTCGCGGCCCTATAGGAGAACCACACATCGATATTCGAAGCGTGCTCTCTTTTCATCTTCTAGAAGCCCATTTTGCCATATATACCCCTGCAGAGGCCCGGAATGCGAGCATATTGAAAATAGGCTAGGTTTTCTATCTTTTTTTAGATTAGGATTTTCTTTCTCTTTTATTTTGTATTTTCTTTTCTTTTATAGATCTTATAGTAGGGTTGAGTTGATTCAGAGAGAGATAGAGAGATATTGATGTAATAAATAATGATAATCTATGTAAAGGTGTCTCCTTTCTTATCCATTGTAATCTTCTCCATCTTCTACATGATGCTTAGCTAACTTTTCTTCTCATGACAATCTAACTACTAACCACTAACCATCTAACCCCTTACATGATAATCCACATGAATCTAATAGCCTCTATAAGGTCTTATTCTTGCAAGAGCCATTGATGGCTCATGATGATAGATTCTAACATTCTAACATTTCTAACATCTAACCCACTAACTTGCTAATTTGCAAATGCTAACTTTATTTTATGCTCACTTCTAACCAGTTTTGATGATCTAATAGCACCTTGCAACTTGTTGTGTGGTATAGATGTGTTGTTTGAATGTAGAAGAATAATCGTATGAGCATGCTTTGTATATTCTCTTGAAGCCAAGGATTAGCGATGGCCAAGGATCCATGTGAGGCAACTATCACTAAGATGTTAGCATGGTTAGTAGAGCAACTAGTAGTTAGTAGCCATGAGTTTTCTTTTATCTTATTTTAAAAAATAATTTCAGAACGCTTTTACCAATTTTCTTATCGCTGTTTTCATCACCTTCTTTGTTCACCTTTGTTTTCATCTTCTTCACCACAAAGTTCACTTCACCTTTCTTGCTTTTATTCTACCGACTCCATAACCACTTCTCATTTGTTTTCACTTTGCGTTTTTATAGCCTTCTCGCCTATCACTTCTGGATTTCTTTTCTTTATCCTTTTCTTATTCTTTAACAAAGAAGAATTGTTAACAACATACGTGAACATAAACTATTAATGCTTCTATCGTCTCCCGTCCCTGTGGATTCGACACGTTGAGCCAATTCTATAATGGAAGTATCGAGGGAACATTAGCATACATACATACAATTTTATTGACTTCATAAAACACACATTTCCGAGTGCTTGTTTCGCCCCAATCAATTATTGGAGAGATTTCTTGGGGAGCAAGAGAGATCCTTCTAGATAGGGGTATATTAGTCCTAAAAATAATTGGATGAATTTGGACTAATGCTAGCCTAAGTGCGTGAGAGATGGATATTCCGTGGAGATCTTCTTCTAGAAGACAGACAATTGGAGCTAGATCAGTGCAAACATCCATCACATTGTCGCGGAAACGCAGCAAAAAGCCTCATTTCTGCAATAATCTTCTGGAAGCAGCCATGGATCAATGACACCTGGCACCTCGTTTCGTGCTTCCCAAGCCACTACAGCTTGTAAATACCCTGTAAATTCACCAGAGAGAGGGTTAGAAAGAAAACAGAGAGCAGAGCACCTCCATTGCTTGAGCTATTCTTGTTATTCTTCTCTTCCATTATTGCAACTTAGTTTAGGGTTTTATTTTCTAGAAATTGAGTGGGGAAGAGAGAGTGTTATTGTAATAAATCAGTAACGACAAATCAATACAAGACTACTTCTTTCCTCATTGCACTTTCTTGCTTTTTCTATTTGTGCTTTTTAATTCATGCTTCTAATCATAACTAACATTTCTTGCAAGCTTTACATTTTATGGTCTTATTTCATGTCTAACTAATCTTCTTCTTGCATGGCTAACTAACTGCTAATCCACTAATCCTAACTTGCTTGAATGATAACCCACATGAATCTATAGCATGCTAGTGAGCCTTGTACAAGTAAGAGCTATGGATGGCTTATGATGAAGGGTTCTAACTCTAACAAACTAACAAACATCCCATCTCATATATTTCATGCTTAACTAATATGTTCTTAATGATCTATTGATTGCTTATTTTGCTTGTTTTAGACTTGGAGAATGCCCGATCATCCATGCCGATACCGATAGTGCACTTATTTCTCACCTTAATCTCACCTTAAAACGGATCTTGATTTGGTAATGTTCAAGTTTTTGCTGTGTTAAGCATAGTGGAGGGTGATGAATTTTTATTAGAACACCACATGACTAATTCTCATTACACATGACTCATGAAGGCCAAGGATCTTGTGAGGCTCTATCTTCAAAAAGTTAACGGTTTGTGGGGTTAATTAGTAGAATGTTAGCCATGCGAATCTTTCTCACTTTCTACAACTCAAACTTTTCAAGAAATTTTCTTTTAACTTCTTCAATTTTCTGCAAACTCTTTTTGTACTTCTTTCTCCAAGCTTTCTTTTAAAATCTTCTTGTAAAAACTATCTTCTTAGTTTTTTTTAAACCTTCTTTTTTTTTTATTTGTTTGAAGGAGCACATTAACACTACATTCACACCAGAGCTTGAACATTGAGATTTGAGCTTGCACGGTTTGCTCTAAACTTCTACTCATTTTCACCTTCGAACAAAATTTTTGGTGCCGTTGTTAGGGAGGATAACGGTTTTTGTTTTCTCCATCTGAATGATTCTTTTTCTGTTTCAGGTTACAGGTGTTGAAAATAAGGAATTAGCAGCTACATTGACATAAAAGTGGTCTAGGGCCTCTGCTCTAGAAAGCAGAGATCAAGCACCCTCAGACTTGCCGCGTTTTCTTGGCTTTTGTCATGTTTTCGCGGCAAGAATGAGTTGACTACTGACATTCTTTTTTGCAGGGTCGCTTGCTGTGCAAAAATTAGCTCATTGTAACTACTGTTTTTCTTGTATGCCACGCTCATATTCCAGTTAATATCCAACAATAAAAGATCATTGATAGTTAATTTTTTTTAAACATTTGCATCTTAGCGCACATATCATTTTAATTCATTTATTTTACTGTTGAAGAGTGCTGGAGCAAGGTACCTGAGCATAGCATATAGAATAGGACTCATCTCTTGGTGGATTTAATCGCTTTTAGTGAATCTTGTTTGCATATTCTGTACACTTGCACAAATTGATTCTAAGGGCATCACTCAAATAAACAAGATAAGGTGAGAATTTTATCACCCTTCTTTAGCCTAAAAATAATATTTCAAGCACTGACAATCCCAAGCTTAATCTAGAAATTGATAGACGTTGGCCCTTAGAGACATCTGGACTCAATAGAAGATTAATTATGGTTGGAACTTGTACAAATCAGTCTCTAAGATTGGGGATTTAGATGTTACACTCGAAAATATAGTTGTTTGACGTAATTAAGGCCCATTGCTTACACATGAAAACCTCCTATCGTATCTTGCCCCTACCTGGCTGATTAGCAGGTGGTTGTTGGCCCAAAAGTCTATCACCCTAGTTTTGATGATGACTAACTTATATAGTTTTCATACTAAATATCTTGTGTTTAATAAATTTCAGATTTTCTATCAAGATCTTAGTCGGTATTTAGCTTCAACAAAAGATTCAAAGTCAAGTTTTGAAGCTAGCACGTATTGAATTCAAGAGCTCGCGCTTCAAAGATTGCATCAAATACTCAATAGGAGTTTAGCTCTTTGGATCAAGGTTTAGACCAAGTCAAGATGGAGAAGAAGTTTTTCAAGAGAAGATTTTCAAGACTTGTGTCATGTTTGTAAGTGTTAAGATTTTATTTTTAGATAAAATGTAAAGAATAGATTAGTTGTGGATTGCTCAAGCTCTCACACACACAAAAAAAAAAAATTATATGTGTTTTCATAAAATATTTTTAGTTTTAGAAAATACCATTTTAATTTTGAGCTTTAAAGAAGAATCTTTATGTGTCATAAATAGAGTTCATCAAAACAAGTTTACATGTTTTATATGTATATTAGATTTCATTTATATACATTGTAGGTTCAAATATTTAGAATAATTTATTTGATGTTTCTAGCTTATGGTTTTTAAGTTTTATAATTATCAAAACTTATTTTAGAGCTTATTGTCAAAAATATGATATTTAATCTTATATGTGTATTGGATTATATCCATACACACTAAGCTTAAAAAGTATTTATAATATCTTGTTTTTATATTTGAACAAGTTTTGAAAAAAATCATTTTTCAAATTAAAGATTAATTTTAAAAAATATAGTTTTTGGTTTAAAACTAAATTTCTATATCACAAAAATAGTTCAACTTGTTTGTAATATGTATTGATTTTTGATCACACATATTTGGCTTTTAAAGTATTTAAAGAACTTATTTTTGTGAATTTTATATGATTTTATGAGATTTTATAGGATGTTAAAAGACCAAGTTTTAATCATTTTTTTAATCCCTGACCTGGCCTTCTGGCGGTTGACTAACCGGTTGACCGAACCAGAAGTCGGTCGGCCGAGCGGTCGACCGATGTGCACAGAAACGTGCACAAGCCCTGGCTTGAGGGCCGATCGACCGAGCGGTCGACCGATCCAGAGAGTTTACTCCCAGGATCTAGCCCCGGTCGACCGAGCGATCGACCGGCCAGAGAGCTTTGCACTCTGGTTCTTGCCTTGGTTGGCTGACCGGTCGACCGATAGGTCAATGGGTGCGGTCGACCGAGCGGTCGACCAGCAACCCTAACAGTCATAACGACTAGTTTTTGATCCCCTATAAAAAGAGTTCTCTTAGCCAGTTTTAGACAAGATTTTGGAGAAATTTTAGAGTCAGTTTTTCTTATCTCTCTTATAGTTTTTTTCCACTTATTTTTGGGCTAAAACTTTCATATCAAAAGGAGAGTTTTTAAGAGTTTTTTTAAAGAGATTTCTTGAGTTTTTCACCACTTATTTATGTTGTTTCTCACACAAACTTGAGCTTTTTCATTGCCATATCTATCCTATAGGAACTTTATTGTGTGAGTGTTTTTGGAGATCACAGTGTAGAGATCACCAAGGTTTTATCATTGTATTTGAGGAGGCGAACTTGTGGGTTCGCATTGTGTAGAGTTCTTGAGGGAGTATCCCATAAAGGTGTGGCCTCGGCAAGGTAGTGTGTTTGCATGTGTTATTCTTGCTGGAACAAGTGAGAGACTTGCGGGTCCAAGAGTTCTTGAGGGAGCTCGTTGTAGGTATTAGAGCACCGAGTGATCTTGCAGGATCGTTATAGTGAAAATCCTTCATAGTGTTGAAGGCGGGGACGTAGAGCAAGTGTGATCGAACCTCGAAATAATTCTCCCGTATTTGCGATTGCTTATCTCTCTCTCTCTCTCTCACTCACTTGCATTTATATATCTTGAATACTTATATTGTTTATATGCTTGATATATTTGTGCTTAATTGATATATACTTGGGATTGTTTGCTCACACTTGTATTCAACCAAGAGAGTCATAGTGGTACCTCAATTCTTAAACTAGAGGAATCTTGAGAGATAGTCCAGAGCCCTTCATCGGGAATTTGGTTACACTCTTTAGTTATACTTTATGTGTTTGCATAATAGTCTTAGTTTGCATAATTAGTTTTAATTTCAAAATTTGTTTTGCATTAGATTAGCTAGTTAACTATTCACCCCCATCTAGGTGATCTTCAAGTGGTATCAGAGCTTGGTGCTCTTGATTTGGGTCTAACGTTGGCCCAAAAGCACATCACTCTAGTTTTGATGATGATTAACTCATGTAGTTATAGTTTACTAATAATCTTGTGTTCATATAGTTTCAGTTATTGATCAAGATATTGTTAGTGTTTAGCTTCAACAAAGGAGTTTTGGAGCTAACACATGTTGATTCAAGAGCTCGTGCATTAAGATTACATCCAGCACTCGGTTGGAGTCTACCTCGTTGGATTGTGTTTGGATCGAGTCGACTTAGAGATAGAGTTCTACGAGTAGACTTTGGTTTGTATTATTTAGGTCTTGTGTAAGATAGATAGTGTTTATATGCTCAAGTTCACACACATAAAAGTTTCTATATGTTTGGTTTTTGTTTAACTGGTTTTGGATTTCATATCAAAAACATAGATATAATATCTTTCATGTGTATTGGATTTTATTCATACACTCTATGCTTCAAAAGAGTTTCAATATCTTATTTTTGTATCTATAAATGTTTTGGAGAAAACGGTTTTTCATTTCAAAATATAAGTTTAGGAAAATATGATTTTCAGTTTTAAGATTAACTTCTAAATCACAAAAATGGTTCAAATTGTTTGTAATATGTATTGAATTTTGGTCACACATATTTATTCTTTGAAGATCTTATAAGAACTTTATTTGGTGGAATTAATGTGATTTTGTGGGATTTTAATTGAATCATAAAGATCAGTTTTCACGTCCTTTATCCCTGTCTGTTTTGTGCTGGAGGTCGACTAGGCGGTCGACCGGACCAGGGGCAATCGACCTGGCTGGTCTACCGATGTGCACAAACATGTGCACATAGCCAGCCTCTCAGGCCGGTCGACCGCACGGTCGACCGACTGTAGTTCCCTTACTCTCGGGTAAAGGCGGTCGATCGGAGGTAGCAACGGTAAAAAATTTGACTTTTGGCCGGTCGACCGGCCGGTCAATTCTGACCATATTTGGCTGCCAATGGTGATTGCACACATTTATTGTATTATTCTTTATACATATCCACATTTATCATATAATAAATCTGCTAAATTTCTTGTCTTAAATATCTATTTTGCAGAAGATAATCATGGGGAGAAAGAGGATAAAATCAAATAAATATCAGTTAAATTCAGATTTAACTAGATCTATTTGGTTAGAGGAGGATGATACCAAATTCAGTTTTTAGTGAATCAAGTGGTTAAAGCTAAAGATCAACCGAGGATAACGTCAAACACAGAGTCCAAATCTAAAGCGATAAATGGATAGAGAGAAGATCAATAGATGAGATGAAGCAATTTTGACTCAGATTCTGGCTGGATACATTTTAGTATTTGAATCATCACTTTCGCTACCAGAACTCAAATCTGATGATTCAAGTTGATCGAGAAAGAGGAATTAAAGGGATACAATGCTTAAGTTGATCATTATTTCTAATTCTGTCATTTGATAAGTTATATTTAACAATCTATACGCCAATAAGATGTAGATCAGAACTGAGTATCCACATCAAATCAAGTTTGGAGATAAGGGGAGAATTCAAATTCAGAAATAACCAGCCCTTATCTTCATACTCCTCTAACCAAATGCATTTCTGTTATAAATAACTGCAATCTCAAAGGCAAAGGGGACGACCAAGCAGAGATAGATTTTAGGCCAGTTTTTCATTCTTTTTATTGTAGATTTTTATTTTCTTTGTATGTAATTTTTATTTCTTTGTAAGCATAGGTTAGATTGAGATTCATGTAAGTAAGAGAGAGGCTTATGTTGAGAGTGACACCGATGTACCCTCCTCCTTTCTTCCAGCATTTCTGCAAGCAATAAAAGGCAACTTTTTTTATGTTTGTCTTTACTTTTGTTTTTTTTTTCTTCTTTCTACTTTTCCTCTTTTGGTTATGATGAGCATCAAAGTGAATCTAGAAGCATCAGTATAGCTATATTTCTGTGAGTGCCACCGATATTTCATGAAGATGTTCTTCTCCTCAAGATTCCATATCATTTCATTCTTGTTCATCTTGATGATGTAATGCGAATGGGGACTGAGCTCGATCTTATGGGTTATGCGTTGATCGCCTCTGAAGCAAGGTAAAACATACAAGGGTTTCAGGTAAGTCATTAACCAAAGGAGGTAAGTTTTTCTTTTAGGTTTTCTTTTCTTTTAATTTTAGTGTAAATTACCAACACCACAATCTTTCAAATTTCTTTCACCCTTTTTCATTTCTTTGTACATATCCACTTCCATTTTTTCCACCTTCTCATCTATCACTTTCTTCCTAACTTAACTATAACTCTTTTTTTATTTTCCTTTTAAGAACTAAAAGAAGATCTTTAACCATTCTTTGAAACCTAAAAGAGAGCTTGCTAAAAAAGCTTCCATCGCTAGTCCCTCCTTGTGGATCATGATCCGCATAGCCACTTGCTATTGCGGTAGTATTGAGTACTTGCACTCTTTATTCCAAGTTCTGAAATTCTGTATTTTTGTGTGCAGGTAAAACCTCAATCAAACGGCTTTATTTTTAAAAGCCTATAAAAAGGGGTTTCCTTGGACTGTTTTATATAACTTTTTTGAGAGCTTTTATTTTCTATCTCACAAGTGTTTTTGCAGCAATTCAAAAGAAGTTTTTGAGCAAAAAGTTTGATCTTTTTATTTGTGTTTTCAAGGGCTAGAAATTCAAAGAAAAGAGATTTTGGAAATTTGGTTTTTGGTTTATCTTCTTCATTTATATCTATGTTTTCCCAAAAGGTTTTCTTTGAGATTTTATCTTTCAAACTCCTTGGTTTTTCTCAGAACTAAAGCTATTACGTCTATCCTATCATTAGGATCTTTTTGTTGGTGAGAAAAAGTGTTTGTGATCCTTTGAGATCACCAAGAGTGGTTTGTGGTCCTTAAGATCACCAAGTTATAAATCTTATCTTCGCTTTGGTCGGTTGTTATCCCTCTTGTGGAGAGGTGATAGTTTGGTTGGCTTTGTGCCTATACCTCTTGTGGAGAGATGATAGTTTTTTTGTCATTGGTGTCTTGCCTCTTGTCTAGAGGTGATTGTTGTTGAAGAAAGGAGTTGTATTCTACTTATGTCGTATTTCCCAGATCCTAACTGGAGGTTCCCTGTGTGGGAAGTCCTTTGTGGATGCATTAATGAAAATTCTTCTTTGTAAAGGCAGGGATGTAAACCGGTGTCTCGAACCTCAAAACATATCTTGGCATTTGCGATTGATTCACTTTCTCTAAACTCTCTCTCTTTCATATTTAGTTTTGATTCATATTATATATATATGCTTGGTGTTAATTGTGTCATCATACTTGTGTTAAACTAAGGGATCTTCACATAGCGCCTCGACTTTTATCTACGAGGAATCTAGATGAGATAGTTCAGAGCCCTTCACGGGGAATTCGGCTATACTCTTTTGGTACACATAGTTTGTTGCTTTAGATTTGAATTCCGCTTCATTTCATTTTAGATTGCATTGAATTTTTAATAGATTAGCCTTACACCTATTCACCCCCCTCTAGGTGTAATTTCAATTGGTATCAAAGTCTACGTTTCTGATATTAGGTTTAACCACCGAGGAGTGAGATCTTGGATAGCTAATCTAAAGATTTACTTTTGCACACTTATTGTTTACAGACACTCATGGATTACCCTCCCATGTTTAATGTCTCTAAAATTGATATATGGAAGGTTATGATGTGTGCTCATTAAAAAATCCTAGGTTTGCTTGTTTACCTTACCGTTATCAAGGAATCTTATTTAGGCAATAGCAAGTATAAAAAGGCTAATGCATAAGCCCTAAAGGCACTTAGAAAATCTCTTAGTAAAGAATATTTAAATATGATTTCTCCTAGTGATTCTGCCTTTGCAATGTGGAACATATTGACATCTTCCGAGCTACAAATGCCAATCAATGAGGAGGAGAAATCTAGTGGAGAAGAGTCCGACCAACATTGCTTCATGGTCCAAGGGAGTGACTCGCTTGAGGTATATTTGGATACTCAACTAGATGGTAGTGCTAGTTCCTCAATTTATGATAACATGAATGTTGATGCTATAAATGAAGAACTATTATTATTTTGTGAAAACATATTTGACAAATATAAACTTTTTAAAAGAAAAGTTCAGAAGAGAATAAAAACTTGTTTTCTAAGCTTGAAACGATTTTGCAAGAGAAGGATGAGATTTCAATTGAAAGGGACTTATTGAAATCCCAACTTGACCTTGCCTTAAATGAAAATAAGATTTTGAAGAATAAAAATAATTATGATAATGTTTTGAAGAAAATGAGGCTTTATCTTCAAAACTAGATTTTGTTTTAAAAGAGAATGATTCCTTGAAAATAAAATTATTTCTATTTCAAAAGAATTGGATTTGATTTCAAATAAAAATAAATCTTTGAAAAATGATTTAGATTCTCATGTTTGCCATGCTACGATATCTTCATCATCAAATGTTTCTATTGCATGCTCCACATCTTCTTCTAATGTTGAAAGTAATATATGTATGTTAAAAAAGAGTGTAGATTGTTTGGGCTCCACTTTGAGCCAATGTGCTATGGATCACAAGAAATTGGAATCCATGGTTCACAGGAAATATGCACCTTATATTCATGCACATCATTCACGACACACACCTTATGTACACCATGATCACACTCATTCTCATATGTATGCTAGAGTGTACACATGCACACATCGTGGACGCAAAGACCATCTTGCAAGATTTTGCTATGATAGACTAAATTCTATAAATTTTACAAATAATAATGTTTAGATTAGGAAAGGTGCTAACCCCCATGAACCCAATAAGATATGAGTACCAAAATTTACTCTTATTGTATTTGATGTAGGTGTGGGCTCTCGCTTAACATGAGAGTAATGGTGCCTTAATGGTGGAGACATTTGAGCTTAATAGACACTACATTGGGTGCATCACTTTCAAGGATGTTTGGTGGGAGGACGATCATAGTTTGGGGATCTA
Source organism: Agave tequilana (assembly GCA_038442645.1). Classification (NCBI taxonomy): domain Eukaryota; kingdom Viridiplantae; phylum Streptophyta; class Magnoliopsida; order Asparagales; family Asparagaceae; genus Agave; species Agave tequilana. Next base: position 166,513 of record JAVJIF010007973.1, read on the forward strand.
AAGATTAGCCCTTATGGTTTTGGTAACTATCTCTAACTCCTTATCTTGTTTACATGCTTTTATATTATTAATTTTTTGCATGTATTGGTTTTCATGTTTTGCTTGTGTTTTAATGCTTCATAATTTGATTACTTGTTTAGATGTAGTTTTTCATTAAAACTCGTGTTTATACTTGTACAACTAGTGACCCACATTTGATTATTATAAGTTTGTGCTAAATTACTCATTTGTACCCATTAGATATACTTGTATAGCCCAGTTTTGATGACTTTTTGATTGAGGTTTTACCTGCACAAAAATACAAAATTTCTGAACTTTACAAAAGGTAGTGCAAGTACTCAATTCTACCACAATAGCAATTGGCTATGCAGGTCATGATCCACATGGAGGGACTAGCGATGGAAGATTTTTTAGCAAGTTCTTTTTAGGTTAGAAAGAATGGTTAAAATTCTTCTTTTAGTTCTTAAAAAGAAAAGAGAAAAATGGAATTAAAGTTAAGTTAAGAAGAAAGTGGTAGATAGAAAAGGTGGAGAAATGGAAGTGGACATGTACAAAGAAATGAAAAAATGTGAAAGAAATTTAAAAGATTGTGGTGTTTGTAATTAACACTAAAATTAAAAGAAAAGAAAACCTAAAAGAAAACTTACCTCCTTTGATTGATGATTTACTTGGAACCCTTGCATGTTTTACCTTGCTTCGGAGGAGATCAACGTATAACTCATAAAATCGAGCTCAGTCCCCATTCACATTACATCATCAAGATGAACAAGAATGAAATGATACGGAATCTTTAGGAGGAAAACTTCATCATGAAATATCGGCGGCACTCACACAAATATAGCTATACTGATGCTTCTAGATTCGCTTGGATGTTAATCATAATCAAAAGAGGAAAAGCAGAAAGAAGAAGAAAACAAAATTAAAGACGAACATAAAAAAATTACCTTTTATTGCTCGCAGAAACGATGGGAGAAAGGAGGAGGGTACATCGTGTCACTCTCAACATAAGCCTCTCTCTCTTACTTACATGAATCTCAGTCTAACTTATGCTTACAAAGAAATAAAAATTACATAAAAAGAAAATAAAAACTTACACTAAAAAGAATAAAAAACTGGCCTAAAATCTATCTCTGCTTGGTCGTCATTTTTGCCTTTGAGATTGCAGGTATTTATAGGAGAAATGCAGAGGGTAGAGGAGTATGAAGATAAGGAAAGCTGGCTATTTCTGAATTTGAATCCTCCCCTTACTCCAAACTTGATTTGACGTTGATATTCAGTGCTGATCTGCAGCTTATTGGCATATTGATTGCAAATATAACTTATCAAATAATAAAATTAGAAATAGTGATTAACTTAAGAGTTGTAACCCTTTAAGTCCTCTTTTTGGATCATTTTGAATCATCAGATTTGAGTTTTGGTAGCGAAAGTTATGATTCAAATACTAATATGTGTCCCAACCAAAATTTGAGTCAAAATTGCTTCATCTCATCCCTTGATCTTCTCTTTATCCATTTATCCCTTTGGATTTGGACTCTGTATTTGATGTTATTCTCAGTTGAACTTTAACTTTAACCACTTGATTCACCAAAAACTGAATTTAACCAACTGGATTTGGGATCATCCTCCTCTAACCAAATAGATCTAGTTAAATATGAATTTAACTGATATTTATTGAATTTTATCCTCTTTCTCCCCATGATTATCTTCTGCAAAATAGACATTTAAGATAAGAAATTTAACAGATTTATTACATGATAAATGTGGATATGTAATAAAGAATAATACAATAAATGTGTGCAATCATACACCACACCTATCTTTTGCATCCTCGAGCAAAATAGCAAAACTAAACCAAAGATTATTAGACACTTTCGTAGGTCACGCGATTGCACTGAGCTTGTGCGACAAACCATTAAATCTCTAGGTTACCCCTAGAGGACGAGTTTTGTCTCGTGAGGGTTTTCAGTAGATTGCACCCACAAAATCCATAAAGAAAGAGAAAAATGTTAGTATTTTGAAAACACATTTTGAAAGAAAAATATTTGAAATATTATTGTAAGATTTAAGTAATCTATAAGTTATAGAAAAACTGAATTTTTTATTCCTAAATTTAGTCTCTATTTAAAAATTTGTTATCAATCAAAGTAAGGAGTCAAATTGTGCTTCTTACCTAATCTATTACTTTTACCCTAAGTCATATGCACCTTCGTGACCGTGAAGTTTTGATTAAGGGTTCTTTAACTCTAACTCTTATGCCTTATTTATTTATTTATATATATATATTTTATTTTATTTTTAGTAGTATTATTCCTTAGTTCTATTAGGCTTTCTAATCTGCACATGTAACGAGCCTTTAATCTGTGACTCCTAAATCAAATGGTCTTAGGGCACCGGGTGAGAAAACACCCCAAGGACTTAAGGACTCGAGCAAACAAAGTCACAAAACTAAGGATTTTATTATATGAACCACTTTTAGGCATGAATACTTATGCTTTATGAGGCACAAATACCCAGCTTAGTCAGAGAATTTTTATAATATATATTTCTTTTTTTCAAACTATCTAATCATCTTTTGCATAAATACCAAGGCTTGCTTAGGTCAAAGCACCTAGCTAATCAATAATTAGATTTGTTTATTTTTCATATATATATATATTTATAAAGCATAAGAATCTTTGTTTTTGAACCCTAAGTGTATAAGTGTATAAAGTGCGCATATTTCATCAAGGTAAAGATCAAGACTAAATTACTTTGATAAATTATCTTCCTAACCCTAAAAATCAAACAAATAATCTTATTTTGACCAAGTACAAGAAATCTTAATTATGATTATCCTATTCTTTAAAATTGACTTAATTTCTTACAAAAAATATGTCAAAATATTGTTTCTATTTTCAAAAAGTTTTTTAAAGTAAAAAAATGTTAATAATAATTTTTTTGTTTTTTTTTAAAAAGGAAAACCTAAATTATGTTAGAACCCTCCCCCACACCTATCTCATGCATTATCCTCAATGTATGAATTAATACATAGATGCATGAAAAAGAAGAAAGGGAAGAAAAATATTACCTTAGGTGGTGGTTCCGGTGGTAGTCTGATTGGTCCACGAAATGCGGCCCAATCGAATTTGCGTGGAGTTCGGAGAAACCCATCAGAAACCTCTCTAATATAACCCGCTAAAATGATGTATACATGAATAATTTTCATTAAAAATTTTACCCCATATAATTTTCAAATTTCATAATTAATTTCGGAGTCAATTTTATTAACACCCTTGTCCCAAAATGGAGTGTGAAAAGATGGAATGATTAACTTGGACTTAGGAAGTACGAGAACTAATACCGACTCAGGAAAGTGATTTAAGTTAGTTAAGGGTTCAGGAGTCGAGATTGGTTCAGGAAGTGGGTCCAAATCAAGAAGTTAAAACTTAAGTCCACATTCATTTCCCAACAATAGAATGTGACTTAATATTGGTGATTCAAGTTCAAGAATGACAGGTGTGGAAGTCAAAATTGGCTCAAAATTATTGCTCAAGTTGGTAACAAAATAGGAGTCAATATTGATTTAGGAATTTGAACTGGATCATAATTTGAGAATCTAGGTCACATTTCTCATTGAGATCAATTTCATAAAAATGAGAACTTGCCAATTTGTCAATTGGACTTTCAAAAGTATGAATTGGTCAAGTTCAATATGATGATCATAAAAGATTGGCGATTCAATTTCATGATGAATTGGCATAGGATCCGATGTTGACTCGGGAAAAAGATAGGAGAAAACACCGGAGTCATTATTGCATCAGGAAGTAGAATTGAATCACCAAGTTGATGCTCAGGATCATATTCATTCTCATGTTCAATTTCAGGAAAGGGATAACTTGTCAAACAGTCAATGCCATTTTAAAAACTTGGAGTTTGGTCAAGTTTAAATGGGTGTGCTGAAATGGAATCGTGTTTTCCAAAACAAGATGATTCTTCTGCTCTAACAGAATGGTTAGCGACATCAGAAATGATCAAACGGTAAGATGGAGAGTTTGGACCATTAAATCTAGTCATGATTATGAGAGATTTGAGCCTGAGTCATGGCTTCAAGCATCTTTTCATAGTGGATTGGTTCATCATTTTGTTGCGAGTGGACTTGAAAAGATGAAGTTTTGTTTTTGGAATTTGTGGTGAAATGTGAGTCCGTCAGATTTTGTGATTGTTGCTTGGACTCACGCATACTCAATTTCAAGATTGATGGTTTTCTATTTTGAACTAGTGGAACTGAGTATGAATCTTGAAAATATTGTGGACAAGGTGGATAAGGAGGACAAGTTAGTTGAAAATTGGACTCGGGGGAGGTGAATCCCTATTGACTCTGTGAAGAGTTAAAATTATTTTAAAAATTATGGTCATAAGATTGGGGGCATGGGTTATATTGATTCGGATAAGACCAATCCAGCATACTAGGTTGGTTAAAGTTATGATATGTCGGGTTGGTAATATCCAAAAAAGAGGTCGGGGTGTAATATAGATTACCATTAAAATTGAAAAAATTATCGTTATAAGCCATATCACACAAGAAATGTCAAACATAAACAAAGAGAAACAAACAAATAAGCAAACAAATAAGTAGGAAAAAAAATCTAACCTAAGTTAGGGTAAACCTTAGACCTAGATGACTCCTAACTGGTTAGACTATCCACAGGGGGTATATTGCCGAATCTGAGTACAAGTTAATCGGCCAGGTAGGGGTAAGATTGGTAGGAGTTATCCGCGTCGAAGCGACGGGCCTAATTAAGCCAAACCACCAGCCTTCAGGATTTCGCCCCACAATCCCCAACCTTAGTCACCGATTTGACAAGAGTCAGATTCAAATCAACTTCCTCCTTAGGTCAGTCTCCATTTGAGTCCGAGATGTCTCTTGGGCCAATATCTACTCAGTTTTAGTTAGGCTTGGGTTAGTGAGTGAGGGGATTGTTTATGGGCTAAGGGAGGGTAATGACTTTCCCACCTTATCTTGTTTATAGGACAAGCACTTAAATCAATTTAGTGCAGTGTACAAGTATATAGAATAAAGTAACACTCAAGCAATATTTCATATAAGAATGAACCTTATACTAAATTCTATGCACACATACCTTGGCTCAAGCACTCTTCAACAGTAAATAGAAAATGTAATGAAATAGACACGTGCCTAAATGCAAAGTCTAAATCATTTTTAGCATTTACATTCAACATTTTACTGTTGTATTAGAAATGTATATACAGTGAGTCAAATACGGAAACAAATGCTACAGATTAGTAGTTCACTCAGATTGCAACAGGAATGTAGCAAATCTGAGAGTTTCTGGGCTCTGCTTTCTTGAGTACAGTCCAGAGCCACTTATATATCCACTGCAGTAAATTCCTTGTTGTTAAATCTGTACACCAAGAACAAAGAAGAAAGTTAACTAAAAAAATGTAAACTAAAAGAGAATTACTTACAGTCCCTCCTGACAATGGCGTCAAAATTTGATTGAGATTTTACCTGCACAAAAATATAGAATTTCTGAACTTTATAATAGGCAGTGCAAGTACTAAATTCTACTGCAATAGCAAGTGGCTATGCGGGTCGTGATCCACAAGGAGGGACTAGCTATGGAAGCTTTTTAGCAAGTTCTTTTTTAGGTTACAAAGAATGGTTAAAATTCTTCTTTTAGTTCTTAAAAGGAAAAGAGAAAAATGGAATTAAACTTAAGTTAGGAAGAAAGTGGTAGATAGAGAAGGTGGAGAAATGGAAGTGGATATTGTAAGTACACCTAGAGGGGGGTGAATAGGTGTACGGCTAATCTAATGAACAAAATGCGGAAATTAAAAACTAAAATGTAACACACTTAGTGTAACCAATAAGTGTAGCCGAATTCCAGGTGAAGGGCTCTGGACTAACTCCTCTTGATTCCTCTGAATAAGAGTTGGGGTGCTATATGAAGCTCTCGTGGTTAAACACAAGTGAGGCACACAAACAAACACAACCAAGCATATAAGTATGATATGACAATATGAATGAATGCAAGGTATAATATAAAAAGAGAGAGAGAGAGAGAGAGAGAGAGAGAGAGAGAGAGAGAGAGAGAGAGTTAGCGTCAATGGATCAAACGCAAACACTGAGATGTGTTTCGAGGTTCGAGCACCCAGCTCTACGTCCTCGCCTTCTCACAGAAGGATTTTTACTAACTTGTCCACACAGGACTCCCACACAGGGAACCTCCACTGAGAATTGGGGCAATACAATAACCGGGAGTACACAACTCCTCTCTCAAATACAAACACAACCTCTACACTTAGAGGTTAGGCATAAAGCTACTCAAACACAATCACCTCACACTTGACGGATGGGCACAAAGCCAAACAACCAATCAACCTCTTACTAGAAGGATAGGGCACAAAGCCACCACTCCAATAATCAACCTCTACACAAGAGGGATAACACAAATAAGGAGGGTTTACAACTTGGTGATCACAAAGACCACAGACAACTTCTTTTCCCACAAAACAAAGATCCTAATAGATAAGATAGTAGATAAGCTCAAGTGTGAAAAATAAAGAGTTTGGAAACAAAAACACAAAAATACTTGAGATAACAATAAGAATAAGTTTGAAATGAAGATCAAAAGCATTATCCCAAATATCCAATTTTCTTTTATTTTTCCAACCCTTTAAAACAAATAAAGATGAAACCTTTTGGCTCTAAAAACTCTTTTGAAAACTTGTATAAAACACTTGTAAAATAGGAGAAATTTTGCTCTTAGAAGTCTTCTTAAAAACCAATTTCAAATGGGGTATAAATAGGCCCCAATCAGAATCTGCCTGTTAGCAACAGGAAAGGTCTGTTTTGACCTACCGGTCGATCGGTCAACGGTCAAAAAATTAACCGTTAAGCCTGCTTAGTTGACCGCCCAGTTGACCGCGCCCAGAACCAGAGAGCAACGGCTCTCTGGCCGGTCGATCGCCCGGTCGGCCCGGCCAACTCGAGAGTGGGTTGACTTTAGTCGGTCGACCGGCCAAACGAGCTGGCCTGCGTACACGTCCTTGTGCACATCGGTCGACCGGTCTAGTCGACCGACCACTGGTCTGGTCGACCGTCCCGGTCGACCGCCAGGGCCTGGCAGATCTGGTTATAGGATTTAAAACTTGGTTTTTAATTATCAAATAAATCTCATAAAATTTCTAAAAATCTACAAAAATAGTTTCAGTATAATACTTTGATATACAAATATGTTTGAGTAAAATCAAACCATGTTACAAACATTTTGAACTACTTTTGTAGCTTCTCCCCCTTTTTGTCAATCATCAACAAAGGGGTCAAAGAAAACAATAAAATAATGTTCTCCCCCTTTTTATCTTAAACAAAAAAATATCAATAAGGGGTGAAATCAAATCAAAATATTTTGATACCAATTGAAAAAATATATCAATTTAGTGCATCATATATCAATAATACATACCAATTGAAAGTACATAAAACAAAAGTTTTTAATTAAATAAACATGTCTATATTATACCAATTGAAAGTAAATAAAATATGTTGAAGAATTCAACCAAAAATTTTGATATCAATTGAATGATGTAGACATATAGGTGTTGGCCCAAGGTTACAATCACCCTTGTTTAGTGTGTTTTGATGATTACCAAACATATTAGTTATTTGTACTAATATTGTTTATTGGTTAAGTGTGTTTCAGGGATCTAACTCATCTAGAAGGTTTATTCCCTATAAGCAAATGTTTTGGACTCAAGTCAACTCAAATTGGGCTCAAGGATCAAGTGTTGAAGACCTTATGGTAAAAAGCCCTCTTGAAGCACTTGTAGTACCTAGAACCAATGTAAGAATTAGACTGTTAAAGTTTGAGTTTTGGAAATTGGCTCTAGAATACACACACACGTTTTTTTTTTTGTATTCAAGTTTTCATGATCAAAATTTAGGTTTCATGCCTTAGTATAATTATACATGACCCTAATTTTTACAAATATAAATATCATGTTTTTGATCATATATGTATACCCTTTCCAGCATGTTACTTAGCTTTCCATACTTTAAAATATTTTTTACAAAATTTTCAAGTCCCAAAATCCTGCTGTTTTTTTCCTGTTTCAGGCTGACCGGCCGACCGGCCCGGTCGACCGGCGCCAGTGCCAGGACGTGCACATTTGTGCACGTCTGTCGGTCGACCGCCCGGGTCGACCGACTGTGAGCAGTTGCTCTCGGGTTTTCTGGGTCGACCGCCCGGTCGACCGCCAGAAGAAAAATGTGTTTTGTCTTTTAGGACAGTTGACCGGTCCGGTCGACCCGAGCCAACGGCTCTTTGCCAGCTGAGCTGGCGGTCAACCGGCCCGGTCGACCGCCAAGCCTGCAAAAGCCCAACGGCTCTTTCCTCTTTTGTGCAATTCTGAAATCTGTTTTTTGGACTGTTTTTTGGCAGACTTTTTCAGGGTTTTCCAGAACTTTTTCAGAGCAAATAAGGTCAAAATAAATTGTTTTTAACTTATTTCTCTCCCTATAAATAGTGGAGAAGAGTTTCTTGCAAAACACCAAGAAAAATCCTCAAGTTTTCAAAGTTTTCAAAGAGAAAAGAAAAGTGTTTAAGCTCTCCATTTCTAACTCTTTCTTGAGCTAGTTTTCAGTTGTGTTCCCTAGCAAAAATCATCTCTACAACTGAGTTTTTCTCACTACACTTCTTAGAGCCAAAATTCCCTTACTCATTCTATAAGGAAGTTGTAAAAGAGTGAGAGTTTGTAAAAGAGTTTAGTGATCTTGTTGTGATCACTTTTGTTACTTGTTCCTCTTCTTGTTCTTGTGGAGACACCTCTTCGGTAGAGGTTATTGTACTTGGTGGAGCTCGATGCTCGGGTCTTCGGTAGACCGTTGTAATCGTCCTCGGTGGATAGTGGAAACCCTTCACGGAGGTGAAGGCGGGGAGTAGAGCGGTGGCTCGAACCTCGAAACAAATACTTGTGTTTGCGATTGTCTTTTGCTCTTGCTCTCTATTTTGCTTTACTTTCAATTGCACTCTATTGCTTATTGTTTCAAGTATTTTTGCTTCCTCTACTTGTGATATATTGTGTGCTCTTCATCATTGCCTATTATTCATTCATTGATATTTTGTCGATCAATTCTCATACAACAAGGTTGCATTGCGCACCTCTAACCCATTCAAAGGGAATTGGGAGGAAGGAGTTCAGAACCTCTCACGGGGTATTCGGCTCTTAGTCTTGTTTTGAGAGATCGTTGCATCATTCATTCATCTTAATTTTAAAAAGATTGTTAGATTAGCAATTACACCTATTCACCCCCCTCTAGGTATTTTTCAATTGGTATCAGAGCTTGGTTACTAGGCTCTTGGCTTAACAACCCTAAAGAGATCCTAATATTGCTAACCATTTCTTTCATTCTCACTTAGTAAAGATGGCCGATGGTATTAAGACACCCCCTAAGTTTGATGGACTTAACTTTCCCATATGGAAGGTTAAGATGACCGTTTTCTTGCAATCTCTAGGTAGTCGAGTTGCAAAGGCCATGACCAAACCCTTTAGTGCACCCCCCGGTGATGAATCCACTTGGTCTGAAATAGAGACCAAAGAATTTGATGCCAATGCTAGGGCTCATTATGCACTTCTTCAAGCCCTTAATGATGATGATATAGCTAGAGTTATTCATTGCAAGTCCGCATATGAAATTTGGAAACATTTGCTAGTTACACATGAGGGGACTTCACAAGTGAAGAGGGCTAAGATTGACTTCTTCGGTCCCAATATGAGAATTTTTGCATGCAAGAAAATGAAACAATAGATGATATGATTACAAGATTTACAAAGATCACTAATGGACTTTCTTCTCTAGGTGATGCTATCGACAACGATCAAAGAGTTAGAAAGATCATCCGGGCTCTTCCTCCTTCATGGGAAGTAAAAGCAACCACCTTGAAGGAACTCAATGACAAGGAGGAGATGGAGCTAATTGGTCTCATTGGGAACCTCAAAACCCATGAGATGGAGAGGAAAGTGAGGGAGGACATGGCTCCTTCCAAGAAGAAGACAATAGCCTTCAAAAGTCAATCCACACACTCCGACGAAGACGATGAAGAAGAAGAAGATGACGAAGAGCTCTCAATTCTTGTGAAGAACGTCCGGAGGATGTACAACAAGGCTAAATTTCAAGGAAGAAGGAGATGGTAAGGAGGTAAAGAAGAAAGGAAGATTATTTGCTTCAATTGTCAAAGGCCGGGACACATAGTGGCGGAGTGTCCGGATAAAGTAAAGCCTTCCACCTCTAAGAAGCCCTACAAGAAAAAGGCAATGAAAGCTACATGGGATTCCGAGAGCGAATCCGAGGAGGAAATCGACACCGCTAACATGTGCTTCATGGCAAATGAAAGCACAAGCAAGGTAACCCCTTCCACTTCTCCAAATGATGAACTTTCCATGGATGAGTTAGGAGAAGCTTTTGTAGAATTATCACATAACTATGATTTTCTTAAGAAAAAGTATTTAAAAATGAAAAAGGAAAATGAATCTCTTAATCATCAAGTTTTTACTCTTTCTAAAGAAAAAGATGAATTACTTTCCACTCTTGTTTCCACCCAAAAAGATTTTGACAAGTATAAGATTTCTTGTAAAGGCAAGTCCCCACTAGTTGATTCTAATGAGATTACCATGCTTAAAGAAAGAATAGACTCATTAGGAATGGTTTTAAAAAATTGTGAGTTTAATAAGAAGAAGATTGAGGCTATGTTTCCTAAGAAACAAGCCCCTAAGAAAAATGTTTACCATGCTCATGCTCATGTTCATACCACACAACCTTTACATCGTGGCAAACCCCCAAGACATACTCACACTTCACACACACATCATGCATTTATGTATGAAAGAGTGTTCTCATGTTCACATTGTGGGCGGAAAGGGCACTTAGCTAATTTTTGCTATGATAGACTAAGTACATCTCATCATAATGTTTGGGTTCGCAACACTAACTTTCAAGGACCCAAGAAAATTTGGGTACCAAAGTCAACTATTTTGCTAAATGATGTAGGTACCATCCAAGGCCCAAAGACGTAGAGGATTGTGGTATCTTGATAGTGGTTGCTCAAGGCACATGACTTGGGACATCAACAACTTTGCAACCCTATCAAGATACCATGAAGGTGGCACCGTCACCTTCGGAGATGATGCCAAAGGTAAAATCATCGGTATTGGTAATATAAAACTCGGCACATCCCCTTAATTGAGAATGTTGTTTTAGTTGATGGCCTCAAGCATAACCTCTTGAGTGTCAGTCAACTTTGTGATAAAGGTTTTGATGTAGTTTTTGATAATGTAGCTTGTAAAGTAATTGATAGAATTTCTAATACTTGTGTGTTTTCCGGTTTTCGTGAAAGTAATGTTTATATGATAAATATGTCTAATATGTCTTGTAATATTACTTGTTTAAAAGCCCTCGATGATGACTCTTGGTTGTGGCATAGAAGATTAGGGCATATTTCTTTTGACCATATTTCTAGGTTAAACACAAAGGAAATGGTGAAAGGTATTCCTTGTTTGAGTTTTGAAAAAGACCGAGTTTGTGACGCATGTCAATTTGGGAAACACACTAAGTCTTCTTTCAAGTCAATTAAGGATATCATGACATCACGTCCTTTGGAGCTAATTCATATGGATCTTTTTGGCCCTACACAAACCAAAAGTCTAAGTGAGAATAGATTTGCATTTGTTCTGGTTGATGACTTCTCACGGTTTACTTGGGTTTTCTTTCTTGAACACAAAAATCAAGCACTTTCATATTTCCAAACTTTTAAGAAAAGAGTTGAAAAAGAAAAAGATGTTTCAATTTTAAGAATAAGAAGTGATAGAGGAGGTGAATTCATTAACCTACCCTTTACCACTTTTTGTGAAGAACATGGAATTAAGCATGAACTTTCTTGTCCTAGAACTCCACAACAAAATGGAGTAGTTGAACGGAAAAATCGAACTTTACAAGAGATGGCTAGGACAATGCTAAGTGAATATGGTCTACCACATTATTTGTGGGCCGAGGCCGTAAATACATCATGCTATATATCAAATCGTGTTTTCCTGTGTAAAATACTTCAAAGACTTCTTTTGAAATGTACTTTTCTAGAAAACCAAATGTTTCATATTTCAAAGTTTTTGGATGCAAATGTTTTGTTTTAAATACAAAAGATAATTTAGGAAATTTGATGCTAAAGCTTATGAGGCAATTTTTGTGGGTTATTCTAATACTAGTAAAGCTTATAGAATCTTCAATAAATCATCTTTGACTATTGAGGAATCTATACATGTTAAGTTTGAAGAATCTAACTTGTTTGTTAAGAATGTTGTAGAAATAGATGCTTTGGATGAAGGCTTGGAGAAAGTGACCTTGGAGGATACACCTACTATGGGAGACAAGCCAAAGGATGATGAAGGAAGTGAAGCTAAAGTAGAAGAGGCTCAAGGACATGAAATTAAATCAATTGAAGTGGAGCCTACTCAACAACTTCCAAAGGATTGGAGATACAATCCTCATCATCCCAAGGACCTCGTCATAGGTGAAATATCAAAAGGGGTAACCACTCGCTCTAAACTTCATGATTTTTGTGGACATTATGCATTTATTTCTCATGTTGAACCCAAGAACGTTCTCGAAGCCGAGGCTGATTCATATTGGTTGCTAGCCATGCAAGAGGACTCAATCAATTTGAGCGCAACCAAGTTTGGCACCTTGTTCCTAGGCCCCACGATAGACCAACAATTGGTACTAAGTGGATCATTAAGAACAAGTTGGATGAATCGGGTAACGTTGTTAGGAATAAAGCTAGGTTAGTTGCCCAAGGTTACACTCAAATCGAAGAAATCGATTTTGAAGAAACCTTTGCACCCGTAGCACGGCTTGAAGCCATACGGATGACACTAGCATTTGCCTCATATAAAGATTTTAAATTATTTCAAATGGATGTTAAAAGTACTTTTCTATATGGTTTTATTGAAGAGGAGGTGTATGTTGAACAACCCCCCGGGTTTGTTGATCCTACACATCCGGATTTTGTGTTTAAATTAGATAAAGCTCTTTATGGTTTAAAACAAGCCCCTAGGGCTTGGTATGAAAGACTTTCTTCATTTTTGATTTCAAATGGTTTTAAGAAAGGTAAAATTGACACCACTTTGTTTACAAAACATGTAGAAAATGACATTCTTATTGTGCAAATATATGTAGATGATATTATTTTTGGTTCTACTAATGAATCTCTTTGCCAAGCTTTTGAATCATGCATGAAGGATGAATTTGAAATGTCTATGATGGGGGAGCTTAACTATTTCCTTGGACTCCAAATCAAGCAAAGGAAGGATGGGATCTTCATCAATCAAGCCAAGTACACAAAGGAACTCATCAAGAGATTCGGACTTGAAGGCGCTAAAGTGAGCAAAACTCCCATGGCAACAACTACCAAGCTTGATAAGGATGAACAAGGTAAAAGTGTAGACATTAAAGTTTATCGTAGCATGATAGGTAGTTTATTGTATTTGACGGCTAGTAGGCCGGATATCATGTTTTCCGTTTGTCTTTGTGCTCGTTTTCAATCATGTCCTAAGGAGTCTCATTTAGTAGCGGTAAAACGCATTATTAAATACCTTAAGGGCACTATTGAAATGGGTTTGTGGTATCCGAAAACCGGACTATTTGATATGAAGAGTTTTTCGGATGCCGACTATGCGGGTTGTAGGGTAGATAGGAAGAGCACAAGTGGAACATGTCAATTCTTAGGTAATTGTCTTGTATCTTGGTCTTCCAAAAAGCAAAATTCGGTAGCCCTATCAACCGCCGAGGCGGAGTATGTTGCAGCCGGAGCTTATTGTGCACAAGTTCTTTGGATGAAACATACTCTCCTCGACTATGATTTACACTTTGATCATGTTAAAATATTTTGTGATAATACTAGTATAATTCACATGACAAAGAATGCAAATCAACATAGTAAAACCAAACACATTGACATTAGGTATCACTTTCTTAGAGATCATTATGAGAAAGGTGATATTGATATTGATTATGTTTCTACCGATTTTCAACTTGCCGATATTTTTACTAAACCATTGGATTATGCTAGATTTTCCTTTATTTGTGGTGAGTTGAATGTTTGCATTATGGATTCTTAAAGATAAATTTTTAAATGTTTTGTTTGCTTTGTTTAACCCTTTTTGATGTATGACAAAAAGGGGGAGAAAAAGAAAAAGAGTTTTGTGTTTATTGTGTTTTGTTGTGAGTTTTTTTAACAAAACTATGTGTTTTCAATGCCATATGTATTTAGCTTTTCATAGCATTATTGATACATAGCATTATTTGAGGGGAAGCTTTCCAAGCTCTTCTTCCATTTTTGTTTAAAATAACGTATATGTTTTGTCATCATCAAAAGGGGGAGATTGTGGCCCAAGGTTACAATCACCCTTGTTTAGTGTGTTTTGATGATTACAAAACATATTAGTTATTTGTATTAATATTGTTTATTGGTTAAGTGTGTTTCAGGGATCTAACTCATCTAGAAGGTTTATTCCCTATAAGCAAATGTTTTGGACTCAAGTCAACTCAAATTGGGCTCAAGGATCAAGTGTTGAAGACCTTATGGTGAAAAGCCCTCTTGAAGCACTTGTAGTACCTAGAACCAATGTAAGAATTAGACTGTTAAAGTTTGAGTTTTGGAAATTGGCTCTAGAATACACACACACGTTTTTTTTTTGTATTCAAGTTTTCATGATCAAAATTTAGGTTTCATGCCTTAGTATAATTATACATGACCCTAATTTTTACAAATATAAATATCATGTTTTTGATCATATATGTATACCCTTTCCAGCATGTTACTTAGCTTTCCATACTTCAAAATATTTTTTACAAAAATTTCCAAGTCCCAAAATCCTGCTGTTTTTTTTCCTGTTTCAGGCTGACCGGCCGACCGGCCCGGTCGACCGGCGCCAGTGCCAGGACGTGCACAAATGTGCACGTCTGTCGGTCGACCGCCCGGGTCGACCGACTGTGAGCAGTTGCTCTCGGGTTTTCTGGGTCGACCGCCCAGTCGACCGCCAGAAGAAAAATGTGTTTTGTCTTTTAGGACGGTCGACCGGTCCGGTCGACCCGAGCCAACGGCTCTTTGCCAGCTGAGCTGGCGGTCGACCGGCCCGGTCGACCGCCAAGCCTGCAAAAGCCCAACGGCTCTTTCCTCTTTTGTGCAATTCTGAAATCTGTTTTTTGGACTGTTTTTTGGCAGACTTTTTCAGGGTTTTCCAGAACTTTTTCAGAGCAAATAAGGTCAAAATAAATTATTTTTAACTTATTTCTCTCCCTATAAATAGTGGAGAAGAGTTTCTTGCAAAACACCAAGAAAAATCCTCAAGTTTTCAAAGTTTTCAAAGAGAAAAGAAAAGTGTTTAAGCTCTCCATTTCCAACTCTTTCTTGAGCTAGTTTTCAGTTGTGTTCCCTAGCAAAAATCATCTCTACAACTGAGTTTTTCTCACTACACTTCTTAGAGCCAAAATTTCCCTTACTCATTCTATAAGGAAGTTGTAAAAGAGTGAGAGTTTGTAAAAGAGTTTAGTAATCTTGTTGTGATCACTTTTGTTACTTGTTCCTCTTCTTGTTCTTGTGGAGACACCTCTTCGGTAGAGGTTATTGTACTTGGTGGAGCTCGGTACTCGGGTCTTCGGTAGACCGTTGTAATCGTCCTTGGTGGATAGTGGAAACCCTTCACGGAGGTGAAGGCGGGGAGTAGAGCGGTGGCTCGAACCTTGAAACAAATACTTGTGTTTGCGATTGTCTTTTGCTCTTACTCTCTATTTTTCTTTACTTTCAATTGCACTCTATTGCTTATTGTTTCAAGTATTTTTGCTTCCTCTACTTGTGATATATTGTGTGCTCTTCATCATTGCCTATTATTCATTCATTGATATTTTGTCGATCAATTCTCATACAACAAGGTTGCATTACGCACCTCTAACCCATTCAAGGGGAATTGGGAGGAAGGAGTTCAGAACCTCTCACGGGGTATTCGGCTCTTAGTCTTGTTTTGAGAGATCGTTGCATCATTCATTCATCTTAATTTTAAAAGATTGTTAGATTAGTAATTACACCTATTCACCCCCCCTCTAGGTGTTTTTCAATAGGTAATCTTGATATTAATTGTGAAGAATATTACTAATTGAAAGTAATTTTTCATTAGGAGCATATGACACAAAAAAAATCAATATTATTTTTCAATCATTTTTCAATATAAAGTGTGGGAGTAAAATACTAAAAATAAACAAAACCAATTAAAAAGTGAAATAAGAATTTTCTCCCCCTTTATGAAATACCAAATAAAATGATGCATAATCTAGTATAAGATACCAATTGAAACAAAATCAATTGAAATATAATAGTCATTGAAGAATTCAAGCTTAGCATAACCAAAATTTGTGCTCAAAGATTTAGAGATATAGTAAGAACAAATAAAGCATATATATATGTATGAAAAATTAAATACCAATCGAAGTTGATACTATTTGAAGTATAAGCATACATATATAAAAAAACATATACGAGTATACAAAAAGAATGTCAATAGTGATACCAATTGAAAAAAAATCCAATGATACCAATTGAAAACATAATAAGATCAAGTGTATAACTCATACTTCCTACCACCCATTTCATGCACATGTTTAAAAGGATTTTCAATAATAAGCATACAAGGCATGGTCGCGCAACCAACCGCCCTTTAATGGGTATGGGTTTTCAAAAATAAGTTTGAAAATATAGTATGTTTGAAAAACTCTACCATAATGAAGAATACGAACTAGTTATATGAAAATTTTGAAAATTAGTACGAAATCCTTCAAGTAAGAAATAAAACAAAATTATTTTTCATGAAAATATGAAAATCACATGATCATTAAACACTCAAGGGTCTATAAAGCATATATAGTCTCATGAAAACCAATCATGGGTAAACAAAAATGAGTGAGTGTACAAGTATAATGTGAAATACAAAGTCATGAAAATAGGCAATTAAGCTCAATATGAAATTCCTTAAAAACATGAAAATCATCAAAACTAGAATCCTTCAAGTTATATGTATGTCATGTACAAACCAAAGTATACATACATATCCAAATATAAACGAGTCCACAAAAATATATGCATGAAGGCAAGTGACTCAAGGATGTATATGTATAGCTATTAATTTGGACAAAATAGACATATACATGAAGTTAAACATAAACATGAAAAACATGTACAAAATGGGAATACAGGTCAAAATGTATGAATCATCAAAACTAGGCTATCCTAGTACATCTAATAAGTACAATGAGCATTCAAGCATAAACACATAATAATCTATTTGTGACTCACTAGTTGTACACGTATATATCCAAGTTTTAATGAAAACTAACATCTAAACATGTAATCAAAACATGAAGCATAGAAATCAAAACAAACTTATAAACATATATATGATCATTATGTAAATGAATATGCATTAGATCTATGATATACACAATAGTTAAACTAAAGCGAGAACACAAAATATGGGTCCATATAAACATGAGTGTCTCAAATACGAATCATGCATATCACTAATCTAATTATCATGACATTTAACATAATAATCAAGAAACATCAAATCATGCTAAAAATCAATGACATGAAAAGCATGTAAATATAAATGAGGAGTAAGAGAAAGTTATCAAAATTGTGAGGGCAACTCTCTATGTCTCCAAAATAAGGTGGTCCTCCTACCAAACTCCCCTTGAAAGTGATGCATCCAAATTGTCCTCTTTAAGCTCGGAACGCATCCACCTCAAGGCACCATCGCTCTCACGTCATACAAGAGCTTACACCTACATCAAATAGCATAGGGGTAGATTTTGGTACCCAAACTCTTTTGGGTCCATGGGGGTTAGCTCCTTTTCTAACCCAAACAAACTTAGTTGCTAAATTTGCATCATGTATACGATCATAACAAATCTTAGTAAGGTGGCCCTTACGTCCACAATGTGTACAAGTGTACACATGAGCATACAAAGTGTTATGAGTGTGGCCGTAAGGAGCATGTGTATGCCGTGGTTTGTGTGCATGCATAGGAGGAACTTGTTTCTTTCGAAACATTGATTCCAAACGTGAGTGGTTCAAAGCACAATAGCTCAAAGTGGAGCCCAAACAATCCACACTCTTTTTTAACAAACAAATATCATTATCAATCCTAGAAGAAGAGGTGCATGCAATAGGTGAGTTAGATGAAGAAGCTACACTAGCGTGGCAAACATGAGAATCTAAATCATTTTTCAAAGTAACATTTTTATTTGAAACAATTTCTAATTCCTTTGAAATAGAAACAATTTTTAATTTTAAAGATTCATTTTCTTTTACAACAAAATCAACTTTTGAAGATAAAACCTCATTTTTCTTTAAAACATTTTCACAATCATTTTTGGTTTTCAAAATTTTGTTTTCATTAAGGGCAAGTTCAAGTTGGAATTTAAGTGAGTCAAGTTCACTTGAAATCTCATCCCTTTCTTGCAAAGCAATCTCAAGTCTAGAAGATAAATTTTTATTTTTTTCTTTTAAACCAAGACTATTCTTTTTCAAAAGTTTGTATTTTGAAGTCAAATTTTCACAATTTTTAGCAAATTCATCATTAAAGGCTTGTGCATCCATACACTCATTGCAATATGAACTAGTACTAGCATCTAATTGAGTATCCGATTGTACCTCAAGGGAGTCATTCCCTTAGACCATGAAGCAACATTCGTCGGACTCGTCTCGATTAGATTTCCTCTTCTTATTGATAAGCGTTGGTAGCTCAGGAGATGTCAAAATGTACCATACCACAAAAGCATAATCATAGTGAGAAAACACATGTAAATACTTTTTATTAAGGGATGTTCTAAGTGCCTTTAGGGCTAGTGCATTGGCCTCTATATGCTTGCTATCACTAAGGTAGGATTCCTTGGTAATGGCAAGGTAAACTTTATAACCTAGGGCTTTTAAAGACAACTCATCATAACCTTCCATATATCAAGTTTAGAGATATCAAACATGGGAGAGCTATCCATGAGTGCTAACTATATGTGTGCAAATGCAAACACACTGATAGATTAGCAAAAACCAAGATCAAACTCCTAGGTGGTTAAACCTAATATCAGGAGCGTATGCTCGGATACCAATTATAAGTACACCTAGAGGGGGTTAATAGGCGTACAACTAATCTAATGAACAAAATGCGAAAATTAAAAACTAAAATGCAACACACTTAGTGTAACCAATGAGTGTAGCCGAATTCCCGGTGAAGGGCTCTGGACTAACTCCTCTTGATTCCTCTGAATAAGAGTTAATGTGCTATATGAAGCTCTCGTGGTTAAACACAAGTGAGGCATACAAACAAACACAACCAAGCATATAAGTATGATATGACATAATGTTTGGGCGAAACCGACGTTGTTGCTGCTTGACTGGCTTGACATCAGGTCTGATATTCAGACGATGCATGGCGACTTGTAGATCAAGTCCAGGCATGTCTTCGTAGTTCCATGCGAAGACGTCTATGTACTCCTTTACGAGCATTATTAATTCTTCTTTTTTCATAAGTGATAAGCTTTCACTTATAAAGATAGGTTTAGGGTGATCTTCACCACCCAAGTTGACCTGCATCACCTTGTCTTCAGTAGGTGGTTCGCGCAGTTCGAATCGATTTTCCCATTGGAGATCTAATTGCTAAGCCCATGGTTCCTCATCAGTAGCTTCTGCAGACTCCAATTGACTGCTTGAAGTCATATTAATAGTGAGATTCTCGAACATCATTCCCACACTGACATCTGAGTCCCACTCGGAGGAAGAGGCAAAATGTGATGGAATTGGTTCGTCATCCTTGAATTGAACTGTTGCTGATGGTGTGGGCGTAACGTATCCTAACCCTCTACGTGCGTTATCATAGTAATTTGCAGGTTTTCCTTTTGGCACAAAGTTATGCAGCAAACTACGCCTTCCTTTTCTGAAATTCAGGCCCTCTGCATGCTTTAGGTTGTACCCCATTTTTTTCATCATATAGCGTGCTGGTCACGCGTAATGGAAAAACTGCGGGGTGTCTGAGTCTGAACTTGAATCTGTGGCTGTGGATCCTCGTGGTTGGGCTCTACCAAATATTATTGGTACTTGACCTTCTTTGGATGGAGGGATCACTAAAACGGCCCCTTCTACAGATTCCATGGGTGTGTTGGATGCACTTGGTCTATGTAAAGGCATGTGCAGAGAGCTATCCGTAATGGATCTAAATAACCCAACACTCGCAGGATAATCAAAAGAAATATTAACATTAATTACCATTCACCTTCATCTTCAGAAGGAGTGTTACATTGGGGGTTATTAAGACACGCTATAATTGGTTCACCAATAAAAATAGCTGGCATGTCTGCTTCAGATTCTGAATCTGCCTCATTGCCACTATCATCATCGTCCGGCAATGGTTGTTTCGATGTTTCACCGGTCTCTTGATACAGGAGAGCGTCAGTGAAGAAATTTTTCACCCCTTTGAATGGCTGCTTCTCAGTGAAGACAGTTCGTACTGTCGTGTCATCTTCAACATATTTGAAGCACTGGTGCAGAGTGGAGGGAACGATCCAGTTGACGTGGATCTACGGTCGTCCTAGCAACAAGTTGTATGACGTGTCAGCGTCAGTGACATAGCATGTCACTTCTGACTTCAGGCTCCCGATTCGGCAACGGAGTCGAATTTTCCCAAGTGGATGACTACTCCCGGCGTTGAAACCGTATATCGCAGTAGTGTTTGCGGACAACCTATATAGTGGTATACCAAGGAAGTAGAGGAGCCTTTTGGGGATGATGTTGAGTGCAGACCTCGGATCAACCTATACCCTTTCAGTGCATGTTGAACTGATGTATCCAGTGTAGTACAGAGGTCGATCGTGCTTATTGTTTTTGAGAAGCATATCTTCTAATGTGAAGGTAATAGCGGGCACCTTTGATTGTACCTGATGGCATTCAGGGCATGAAGACTGAGCGTCGTCTTTAGGGATCTCTGGCATATATGTCAGGAATGATTCTGAATCAGCCAGTGCATCTCTGAGCGCTTCTCTTGTCTCATTTGCGAGACGAAGGAGCTCGTGTATTGTAATACGAGCCGGGATATTGGCCAGCTGGGCCAATATGTCAAAACGAAAGGGCGTGCCAAGACCTTGGCCTGAAGGCTTCTTCAGGACATGGTCAAACCGGACTTCCTTAGGCTTTTCCTTTCCCTTGTTTGGAACTGAAGCAGGTGTTGGTACTTGTACTGACGTCGTTTGCTGTTGTGTCTCGTCAATAGCTTTCTCATACTGTTCTAAGTATGATTTTCTGGATCGAGTACCCGTCGGCTGAGGTACTTCAGCTTGCGTCATGCAAACGTGCTTTTCCCCTTTCGAATCGCTGAGAGAAGCTGATGTAAGATTATCATCGTCTAGCAGGATGGAGATGACATTGCAATATTTGCCCTTTGACTTGGACTTCTTTGAATCCCATTGTTCGTCTTGGATAAGGTCTGGGTGTATCCACATGACTTCCCCTGTCTCCAGTGTCAAGGAAACAAGACCCCTATTATCCTGAGTTTTAGTTGCAGGATGTTTGACTTCTAGCCGTGGCGCAGGGACTGGATAAGTCCCGTCAGGAACTGTGAACTTTGGGGTTTTGCCGAACTCGAGGGTCACCATATTGGCAGTGACTTTCTTATGCTCTGACTTCAGTGTCAGGACTCCGGCGTCGATCAAGGCTTGAATTCTGTCCTTGAGGACAAAGCACTTGTCGGTAGGATGATGAATCATCCTGTGGTAGAGACAGTACTTGGGATCGTTCGTGCATCCTATCTCATTGGGACGTCGAGCCTTTGGTAGCTTCATTTTATTCCCTTTGTGGAGTAAATGGAATATTGTGACCACCTGATCGTCTCTGAAGAAGTACTGTTTCGGAGGGAACTTAGACTCCTGATTTTTAAAGCCGCTCTTCTTGGCCTTCGGCTGCATATCCTCTGACAATTCTACGGACATAGTCTCCTTCCCTTTGGCTTGAGAAGACTGCGCCATGTTGCCGCGTCCCTTGTTGTTCATACCCCATTTGTCTTTAGGGGTGGATGGTTCAAACTTTTTAGCCGACATTTCAGCTATCTCAACTTGTTCGACTAATTCTTTTCAGGTATGGGCTTTGACAGCCCCCATGCGAATCTCTACTTAGTCTAAGAAGTTATGCCTGCACGTCTGTAAGAGCATGGGTAATGGTATCCCTGCTGGGCACATCAAAGAAAAGTTTCTAAATCGGTCACTGTAGTCGCGGACAGATTCGCCCTTCTTCTGCACGGTGGAGAGGAGCTTATCCATGGTTATCGTCCTCATAGAAACGAGAAAGGAATCGGTTTTTAGGTCGATCCAAGAATTGACAGAGCCCAGAGGGAGACTTTAGAACCAGTCAAATGTTACCCCCTTTAAGGTGCCAATGAACAGCCTAACCATGATAGCATCATTGTCTATAACATTACCGGTCTGGGACCAGAAATAGTAGATGTGCTGGTTTGGCGAGCTCTTACCATCGTACGTATGTAACGTTGGTGGTTTGAACTTTGGTGGGTATAGTACTGAATCCTACTCCAACGGGTAAGGACGGATTGCCCCTACTTTCTTTAATTCATCCCTCTGAGTTAGGGATGCAATTTGAGCTTGGATGCCCTTAAGGACCTCAGCGTCCAAAGAAGAACTCTCCTTGGACTTCTCCGTCTTTGGCTGGTCATTGCTAAGATGTTCTTCCTCATCATGGTTACTCCCGGTATCGTTGTTATTCCGGTTATTGAAGAGTTGAGAGAGCATCTATTGGATGTTGTCTAAAGCTTCTTACTGGGTTTTGAAAGTTTGCTCCTGAGCTTCCAAACGTCGATGAAGGTCGTCATTACCATTATCAGCCATATTCACTGATACGCTGTTCGTTCGCACTGAGCTGACGGTCGCCGAAGAGGCATACCCACTATCTTCATCTTCTTCACCAGACCATTGGACAGATCCTCCCTTTAATTCTAGCGAGGCTACTGCCATTAAGGAAGAAGGTTATTCATAACTCTAGGGTATCGCAACTCTAGCCCTGGTGTTTCAGAAGACACCCTCTTCATGCACCAAGACTTCGCCTAAGCCTGGGCTGTAATCTGGATCTGGGGAACTATAGGGAGTGTCGTCGGACGCTTGTCTGCCCCTGCGCAGCTCTCGTCCTCTTCCGGTCATGTTGACAGATGTAGAAGGTAGGTCTCGCGAGACGCTCCTTTTATGATTTTTCACCGGGGCTTGTACCGACAGCCGATCAAAAACTGATCGTCGGCCTGAAAAAGTGGCGAGGATTGGTCCTAGCCGGTAATGGACTGAGTGGACTGTCACCAACTAACATCCCACTTGTTAACAACAGGATGAAGAAGTTTGGAAAGATTCCGACTTGCGTTTGTTTGTCAAGAATTCCTGCAAGTCAGACCCGTTTGGGCCTAAATGATCCAGCGCAGAGGCTCTTTTGGATCGTGCATAGGACGATGTCCTGCTTCTTTTATCACCGCAGAGGGTATTAGCACTGAATAGTGCTTCAGCTCTAGCTTCGCGGCTAAGAACCTTGGGAATGTCCTTGGGTGCTGAAGCTGCATAAGCAACGCTGTCAACACTTAGGGATAATCCCTTAGCTCCGCTACAAAGCACGAGCTTAGCGCTTGATGAACTGGGGATCGGAGCACGCTGTGGTGCTTTATCCGCTATGCTGCTGCAAAGGCGGTTAGCCTTAGATAGTGCTTTGGCTCTAAGTTCACAGCTAAAAGCTTTGGAAACGCCCTTGGACGCTGAAGCTGCATAAGCAACGCTATCAGCACTTAGGGACGATCCCTTAGCTCCGCTGCGAAGAGTGAGCTCAGTACTTGAAGACTGGGAACAAAGCACGCTGTGGTGCTTTTGTTCCAGCTTCGCGGCTATGAACATCGCGCGTACCCTGAGGTACAGTAGCTTCGCTCGTGAGAACGAGGCTGGCGCGAGTTGTTGCTCTTGAATTGGGTGAAGGTGTTGTCGCCATTGTGACTTCGCGGCTAGCAGCATTGTTGGAGCAGGTAGGCATCTTGCCTTTTTCTTTGCAAGAGAGACGCACTTATGGCGTAGCTACGTCTGAGGCTTTACTCAGAGCCTTCAGCTTTGGCCTCCACATCTGCTTTGACAAGGGAGACTTAGGTTCGCAAGGAACCTGATCGGCCACGCGCGAGGTTGAGGGGTGTTAGCAGAATTCTGCTTCTGGTGCCTTGGCCATGGAAACCTTTCTATGCTTCTGTGCATGAAGCATTAGACCATCCCCAGAGAGGGCTTCTTCAAATTTTCCTTGGTCGAAGTGAACGACCAGGTTCTTGAAAGTTATAGACTTGCATTGTGGACTTGCTTCCTTGTTGCGCCAGAGGACCGCAGTAGGCTCGCAGGGGGCCTTATCTGTCTCTGCAGAGACTTGCTTTGAAGATTTAGCCAGAGATGCTCTGGTTGCATCAGTTTCTTTAAATTCAGAGATAGACCCGAAGGTTGTTGGCCCAAAAGGTTACACTCTCCATTTGTTTAGAGTTTTGATGATAACAAAACAAATAAGAGCTATTTGGTACTAATACGTTTGTTCAAGATGAGTTTCAGGTTAGTACCATATTTGGAGGCCATTGCTTAGCTTTTGCAAGATATCCTAGGTTCATGAAGAAAAGAAGGCTTATGGCACATCAAGGAAGGAACTTAGAAGAAAAGGCTCTAGCAAGGCATTGCATGGCTCAAGAAGACTTCATTAGATTTATTTTTAGTTTTATAGTTTTGTTAAAGAATAGTGAATAGGTTTGAAGCTCTATATTCCAATACACACGTTTTTGCGCACATGACTTTCCTAGAAATATTCCCTATATATATACACAAAATATTTTAATATAAAGCCTCTTGTTTATAAACTCAATTTTGGGTATTATACATGTTTCAAATTGAAACTATTTTGTTAGATTTCAAATCCCCTTCAAAAATCTGTTTCAGGTTTGATTTTTGGCCTGAGCCGGTCGACCGGTCGGTCAACCGACACTAAGTCAGGTCATATCAGTCGACCGACCCAGTCGACCGAGGTTCTGACTGTTGGTGCGTATCCGTGTGCACATTTCTCGGTCGACCGACCGGTTGACCGACTGAAGTGTAGTTGCTCTCTGTTTGTGCACAGTCGACGGGGCGGTCGACAGGAAGCCCGCAACGGCTATTTTATTTGAACTTCCGGTCGACCGAAAGAGCCATTTGAACAGTAACGGCTATTTTTCTGAGGTGTTTTATTTTTGTCTTTTTCTTTCTAAAAAGGGTTTAAATGATATTTGCTGATCCTAATACTTCCTAATTAACTTAAGTGAGTTTTATCTTTAAACCCTAGCCCTCTACTATAAATAGGGGTGTTTAGGGAGAGGTTCATCACTAGAAAAATTTGCAAAAGTTTCAAAAGTTTAAGGCATTCAAAAGAGCTTTGTTTCTTGGTTTTTGTGCTGAATATTTCTCTCATTTTTTGAAGTGTTTTTCAAAACTCTCTGATTTCCTTTTCTTTTCACTTACACACAAGAGCTTCAATCCTCTCATCATTCTACAAGGATCTTTGTAAGGGAAGAGACTTTTTCAAAAGAGAGTTTGTGGTATTTTGATCACCAAGAGAGAACTTGTACTTGAGATTGTGGAGTTGGGTACTCCAGTGTATCTGTAACATCTTTGTGAAGTTATAGTGGTTAGAAATCCTTCTGGGGAAGGCGGGGACGTAGAGCTCGGTGCTCGAACCTCGTAAAAATTCTCGGTGTTTGCGTTTGGTTTACTTGCTCTTGCTTCTTGCTTTACTTTCATTGCTCTTATTACTTGCTTTCTATTTTCATTGCGATATTCACTTGTTTTCATTCATCTTGTCAATCAAAGTCCCATATAACAAGATTGCATTGTGCACCTCCAACTCATATCCAGAGGAATCACGAGGAAGGAGTTCAAAGCCCTTCATGGGGAATCCGGCTTCTAGTCTTGTTTAGGGAGATTGTTGCATCATAATTTTTATTTGTGCATTGATTAGTATTATCACCTATTCACCCCCTCTCTAGGTGATTTTCAATTGGTATCAGAGCTTGGACTCTAGGTTTGGCTTATATCCTTAGAGAGATCCTAAAAATTTCTAATCAACATTTGCATTCATCCTTTCATTCACTAGTAAACATGGCCGATAACATCAAAACCCCTCATAAATTTGATGGACTTAATTTCCCTATTTGGAAGGTTAGGATGACTATTTTCTTACAATCTTTAGGTAGCCTAGTTGCTAAATCCTTGACCAAACCCTATGTTGTACCTGATAGTGATGAAAGCACTTGGACCGAATTTACCTTTTGAGAATATGAGCTAACTCAAAGGCCCTCTGCGAGAGCATCTCTGGCTAAATCTTCAAAGCAAGTCTCTGTGGAGGGGGTACATGCTTTTGTTGAAGATGATGAATTAAGTAAAGAAGTTATTGTACATACTTTTGTTGAACTCTCGGAAACCTATGCAATAAAAAGATTGAATGTTCTAAATGAAAGATCACCTAGAGAGGGGGTGAATAGGTGATTATGCTAATCTAATGAACTTAATGCGAAATTTAAAAACTAATTGCAATAAACAAGAGATGCATACTCAAACAAGCCAAGCAATTATGAATGAACAATATGAATTGATGCAAGGCACAAAGTAAAGATAAAGAGAGTAAGAGCCAAGGGATTAAGCGCAAACAACAAGATAAGTTTCGAGATTCGAGCACCCAGCTCTACATCCCCGCCTTCTCACAGAAGGATTTCAAGTCCACTAGTTTGTCCACAAAGGACTCCCACAAAGGGAACCTCCACTGAGGATTTGGGGCAATCACAATTACAAGGAGTACCCAACTCCTCTCCTTACAAACACAACCTCCTCCTTGAGGCACAACTCCAAGCCAACAAACAATCACCTCACAACTTGAGGGATTAGCACCAAGCAACACAAGGATCACCTCACAACTTGAGGGATACAACCCAAATGCACAACCTCCTCAATACAATGAGGGCAAGGCACAAAGCAAATAATGGGTTTACTACTTGGTGGTCAAAACAACAACCACAAACAATCTCTTTCTCCCACACAAAGATTCTATAGAATAAGATAGTAGATGTAGCTCAAGTGTGGAGAAAACCAAAGGAATGGAAATCAAAAACTCAAAGAAAATCTTTGGGAAAAACTAGAAACCAAGATGAAGAAGTTGAATCAAATTCTTTTCCCAAAAGCCCTTTCTTGATTTTCCAAACCCTAGCAAAAACACCAAATAGATTGTTCAATTTAAAGCCCAAAAACTTCTTTTGATTGCTGTGAAAACACTAGAGAGTCAGGAAAAATTCGCACAAAAAATCTTTAGATAAAACCTCTTTCCAATGGGGTATTTATAGGCCATTTGGAAAACTAGCCGTTGGCAGCAGATCCTGCCAAATTGAACAACCGGTCGACCGGGCGGTCGACCGTCCAACGGTCATATTTTGACCGCTGACAGCTACCGGTCGACCATCCCCAGAACCAGAGAGCAACGGCTCTCTGGCCGGTCAACCGCTCGGTCGACCGTAACAAACAGAGAGCAACCTGCTCTCAGTCGGTCGACCGTGTGGTCGACCGGCTTATGGGGCAGCCAGCGTGCACGTATCCGTGCACGTCGATCGACAGCGGCAGTCGACCGACTACTTGGTACGGTCGACCGTCCGGACGACCGACCTAGCCTGGCAGCAGCAATTCTGGTCAGAAAAACAAGTAACTTTTAATTCTAAAAATTCTCATAAATCTTCTAAAAATACACAAAAATAGTTTTATCATTTTATTTTGAAATATAAACTTGTGATAAAAATTTTATCACAAATAACAAACATTTTGAAATATTTTTGTGTCTTATCATTTTTACCAAAATCAAAAACTTGTATTTTCTAAAACTTGGATTTTTGAATAGAAAATACATTTTGTCCAAAACTCATCCAAATACAAAAACATGATATTAAACAATATTTAGGCATGATGTATATGGATATAATCCTATATACATGAAACATATATATATATCCATGTTTTTGACTTTAATTCCAAAATATGTTTTGTTAAAAATACCAAAACATAAAACACATGAATAAGTGAGTCAAAACTAAGTTTGTCTAGGAAGTTAAGCATGCATGTATATAGAATGAATCTACTATACATAAAACTATGTAAACTTATTTTGATCTATCTATTCATGAAACCAAGATCGGTTAAACCAAAAACGAAAAATCTGAAAATCAATATTCAAAATATGAAACGTGTGTGTTGTGAACTTGAGCATATCATACTATACTAATCTTTACAATTTGGATCTAAACACAAAACTAAATTAGGGTACCGAAGTCTTCTTGTAGAGCGCCGTCTCCAAGCCGACTCGATCCAAAACTTTTTTCACCGAGCTTGACTCCAACGAGTGATAAACAAGATCTTGATGCTCGGGCTCTGGTAACAACATGTGAAAGCTTCCGGATCACGGAGTTTTGGAGCAATCACCAACTAATATCTTGATTAATGATCTGAAACTAAAATCACAAGATTATTAGTACACATAACTACATGAGTTAATCATCATCAAAACTAGAGTGGAAGGCCTCTGGGCCAACAATCTCCCCCTTTTTGATGATGACAAAACTCATGGAGTTATATATGCATGGATTAAAGTTAAGCTTCAAAGAAGCTCCTCCTCAACTCATGCATAAACAAATAAATAATAAATATGCAATGAATATTAAACATGAAACATGAAACATGCAACATGAAACATGCATAGATATGCATAAACAATAAAAGGTTCTAGATACCAATGGAATGTTCAAAAATAAAACATGCTCTAGATACCAATTAAAATTAAACTAAATTAAACTTAATATATGCAAAACATAAACATGCATATATAAACTCAAGATCTTTCTCCCCCTTTTTGTCAATCATCAACAAAGGGGTAAAACCAAAATAAAACAAGATCTTCTCTCTTTTTAATACAAAGAATCAATCTTCAATAAGGGGTAAAAACAAAACTAAATCAATAATTTTTCTCCCCTTTTTTGTTCGAAAACAATGAATCAACAAAAGGTTGAAAACAAGAAAAACAATATTTTTCCCTTTTTGTCTAAAACAAAAACAAAGTCAATAGGGGATTACATTCAATTAAGATATCAATTAAAATATGTCAAAGTGGAGCATCTTGATACCAATTGAAGGTAAACAAAAATATTGATACCAATTGTAAATAATTTCATTTTGAACATATGATACCAATTTGAAATTTTCAATCATAAAGTATGGGAGTGAAAAACAAATACTAATTGAAAGATGAAATACGAATTTTCTCCCCCTTTATGAAATACCAACTAAAATAATGCGTAGGCTTGATACCAATTTAAAAGTAATCAATTGAAACAAAATTGAAGCTCAAGCTTAGCATAAACACAAACATATATATATATATATATATCTATATATATATATGTATGGAAAATAGATACCAATTGAAATTGATATTCTTGGAATTAAAAGCATACATACATACAAACATATATGAGTATACAAGAAATGTCAAGATTGATACCAATTGAAAGAATTCAATGATAACAATTGAAACAACAATAAGATCAAATGTATATCTCATATAACTATACCTCCCAATCATGGTTCAAGTTTTAAATGATTTTCATTTTAAAGCATACATGAACATCATCTCCCGTCCAACCGCCCATCGAAGGTAGGGTTTTCAAAAATAGGTTTGAAAATAGAATACGGTTGAAAATCTCTACCATAAGAAGAATACGAACTAGTTAAATGGGAAATCTTGTTAACTAGTACGAAATCCTTCAAGCAAGGAATAAAACAAAATTATTTTTCATGAAACACATGTAAATCACATGATTACTAAACACTCAAAGTCCATAAAGCCCATATCATAGTCTCATGAAAACAAATCATGAGTACACTAATAAAGTGAGTGTACAAGTATAATGTGACACATATCAACATGAAAATATTCAGTTAAGCTCAAATGAAATTCCTTAAAAACATGAAAACATGAAAAACTGGATTTTCATTATCAATTGAGATTACCTAAAAACATGAAAATCATCAAAACGATTTAAACTTCAAGGTATATGTATGTTATGTACAAACTAAAGTATACATACATATCCTAAACATAATGAGTCCACAAATGTATATGCATGAAGGCACGTGGCTCAAGGATGTACATGTATAATCAATAGTTTGGACAAGATAGACAT
This sequence comes from Agave tequilana, assembly GCA_038442645.1. Taxonomy (NCBI): domain Eukaryota; kingdom Viridiplantae; phylum Streptophyta; class Magnoliopsida; order Asparagales; family Asparagaceae; genus Agave; species Agave tequilana. The sequence continues at coordinate 196,903 of JAVJIF010007973.1, forward strand.
ATACATGAAGTTAAAACACATGATCATAGAAACACATTCAAAATGAGGAATACAAGTTAGAATGCATAAATCATCAAAACTAGACTATACTAGAACATCTAATGGGTACAAATAAACATCCAAGCACAAACATGTATAAAGATTTATCTGTGTCCCACTACATGTACAAGTATAAATTCTAGTCTTAATGAAAACTAACATCTAAACAAGTAATCAAATTATTAAGCATAAACGGGATATAAATCAACATGAAAGACATAAAAATGATCATGAAGAAAATCCACATGCTATTAGAATCATGAAATACATAATAGCTAAACAAATGGTGAGAACACAAAAATGGGTCCATCTAAACATGGGTGATCTCAAAAGCTATACATGTATGTCAAAGGTCTAATAAACATGGCATTCAACATACTAAACAAAACATGATTCAACAAATAAAAATCATAAACATCCACATGATCATTATGTATATGCATGAGCATTAGATCTAGGGCATACATATTAGTTTAAACAAGGTGAGAACACTGAATATAGATCCATATAAAACATGGGTGTCTCAAGTAACTAAACATGTATAACACTAAACTAATCAACATGACATAAGCATAATGAACAATAAGACATGCTATAGAATGATGAACATGAAAAGCATGCAAATAAAACGGGAGTTAGAGAATGATACCAAAACCGATGAAGGCACCTCTCCAGTTCTCCAAACCAATGGTGGTCCTTCTCTACCAAACTCCCCTTGAAAGTGATGCATCCAAATTTGTTCTCTCTTAAGCACGGAACGCATCCACTCCAAGGCACCGCTACTCTCACGTGATGCGAGAGCCCACACCTACATCAAAAATTTTAGGGGTGGTCTTTGATACCCATTTTCTTTTGGGTCCACGGGGGTTAGTATCTTTCCTAACCCAAACAAGATTATTTACTAAATTTTTAATATGTAAAAGATCATAGCGAAATCTAGCAAGGTGGCCTTTTCGACCACAATGTGTACAAGTGTACACATGAGCATACATGTTATGGTTGTGTCCGTGATGAGCATGTGTATGCCGTGATGGGTGTATATGTAAAGTTGGAACTTGTTTCTTGCGAACCAAGATTTTCAAGCGTGTATGATTCAAAGTACATTGGCTCAAAGTGGAGCCCAAACATTCAACACTTTTCTTCAAAATATTTATATCATTTCCAATAGTTGAAGATAAAGTGGAGCATGCAAAAGGTTTGCTGGAAGAAGAAGCTACACTAGTATGGCATACATGAGAATCTATATCCATTTTCAAAGATTCATTTTTCTTCAAAACCAAATCCAATTCTTTTGTAATGAAATCAATTTTATTTTTCAAAACAAGGTTATCTTTTAAAACAAAATCCAATTTTGAAGATAAAACCTCATTATTTTTCACAACATCATCACAATCATTTTGTTTTCAAAACATCAATCTCCTTTAGGGTAAGGTCTAGTTGAGATCTTAGTGAGCACGTTCACTAGTAATCTCTTCCTTCTCTTGCAAAACCGATTCAAAAGTTGAGCACAAATCCTTCATTTCTTCTTTTAAATCAAGATAATTCTTTTCAAAGGTCATGTTTTTTCACAAAATTTTCAAGCTTTTGAGCAAGTTCCATATTTAAATTTTGAACTTCCAAACACCCATAGCAATATGAATTAGAGCTATCATCTAGTTGAGAATCCGATTGTACCTCAAGGGAGTCTTTTCCTTGGACCATGAGGCAATGCTCTTCGGACTTGTCTCTCTTAGATTTTCTCAACTTGTTGATAATCACGGGTAGCTCGGGAGACGTCAATATACTCCAAACTGCAAAAGCTGAGTCATAACGATCAAACACATATAAAAGATCTTCATTGAGAGATGCTCTAAGTGTTTTAAGTGCTAATGCATTGGCCTTTTTATGCTTGCTACTATTAGGGAAGGATTCCATAGTGGAGGCTTGATAAACTAGATGTCCTAGTCTTTTCAAATGGCTACTCATATTGGCCTTCCAAACATCAAGTCTAAAAAAGTCAAACATAGGAGGGCTATCCATGAGTGCAAACTAAATGTGTGCAAATGAAAATGCAAATGAAGATTAGCAAACCAAGATCTCACTCCTAGGTGGTTAAACTAAATATCAGGAGCGTAGGCTCTGATACCAATTGAAAGATCACCTAGAGGGGGGTGAATAGGTGATTATGCTAATCTAATGAACTTAATGCGGAATTTAAAAATTAATTGCAATAAACAAGAGATGCATACTCAAACAAGCCAAGCAATTATGAATGAACAATATGAATTAATGCAAGGCACAAAGTAAAGAGAGAGAGTAAGAGCCAAGGGATCAAGCGCAAACAACAAGATATGTTTCGAGGTTCGAGCACCCAGCTCTACATCCCCGCCTTCTCACAGAAGGATTTCAAGTCCACTAGCTTGTCCACAAAGGACTCCACAAAGGGAACCTCCACCGAGGATTTAGGGCAATCACAATTACAAGGAGTACCCAACTCCTCTCCTTACAAACACAACCTCCTCCTTGAGGCACAACTCCAAGCCAACAAACAATCACCTCAATACTTGAGGGATTACCACCAAGCAACACAAGGATCATCTCACAACTTGAGGGATACAACCCAAATGCACAACCTCCTCAATACAATGAGGGCAAGGCACAAAGCAAATAATGGGTTTACAACTTGGTGGTCAAAATAACAACCACAAACAATCTCTTTCTCCCACACAAAAATCCTATAAAATAAGATAGTAGATGTAGCTCAAGTGTGGAGAAAACCAAAGGAATGGAAATCAAAAACTCAAAGAAAATCTTTGGGACAAACTAGAAACCAAGATGAAGAAGTTGAATCAAATTCTTTTCCCAAAAGCCCTTTCTTGATTTCCAAACCCTAGCAAAAACACCAAATAGATTGTTCAATTTAAAGCCAACTTCTTTTGATTGCTGTGAAAACACTAGAGAGTCAGGAAAAATTCGCACAAAAAATCTTAGATAAACCTCTTTCCAATGGGGTATTTATAGGCCATTTGGAAAATTAGCTGTTAGCAGCAGGTCCTGCCAAAACCGAACAACCGGTCGACCGGGCGGTCGACCGTCCAACGGTCATATTTTGACCGCTGACAGCTACCGGTCGACCGTCCCCAGAACAAGAGAGCAACGGCTCTCTGGCCGGTCGACCGCTCGGTCGACCGTAACAAACAGAGAGTAACCTGCTCTCAGTCGGTCGATCGTGCGGTCGACCGGCTTATGGGGCAGCCAGCGTGCACGTATCCGTGCACGTCGGTCGACAGCGGCGGTCGACCGGCTACTTGGTACGGTCGACCGTCCGGACGACCGACCTAGCCTGGCAGCAGCAATTCTGGTCAGAAAAACAAGTAACTTTTAATTCTAAAAATTCTCATAAATCTTCTAAAAATACACAAAAATAGTTTTATCATTTTATTTGAAATATAAACTTGTGATAAAAATTTCATCACAGATAACAAACATTTTGAAACATTTTTGTGTCTTATCATTTTTACCAAAATCCAAAACTTGTATTTTCTAAAACTTGAATTTTGAATAGAAAATACATTTTGTCCAAAACTCATCCAAATACAAAAACATGATATTAAACAACATTTAGGCATGATGTATATGGATATAATCCTATATACATGAAACATATATATATATATCCATGTTTTTGACTTTAATTCCAAAATATGTTTTGTTAAAAATACCAAAACATTTACACATGAATAAGTGAGTCAAAACTAAGTTTGTCTAGGAAGTTAAGCATGCATGTATATAGAATGAATCTACTATACATAAAACCATGTAAACTTATTTTGATCTATCTATTCATGAAACCAAGATCGGTTAAACCAAAAACGGAAAATCCGAAAACCAATATTCAAAATATGAAACGTGTGTGTTGTGAACTTGAGCATATTATACTATACTAATCTTTACAATTTGGATCTAAACACAAAACTAAATTAGGGTACCGAAGTCTTCTTGTAGAGCGCCGTCTCCAAGCCGACTCGATCCAAAACTTCTTTCACCGAGCTTGACTCCAACGAGTGATAAACAAGATCTTGATGCTCGAGCTCTGGTAACAACATGTGAAAGCTTCCGGATCACGGAGTTTTGGAGCAATCACCAACTAATATCTTGATTAATGATCTGAAACTAAAATCACAGATTATTAGTACACATAACTACTTGAGTTAATCATCATCAAAACTAGAGTGGAAGGCCTCCGGGCCAACACTAAATTAGAAAAGGAAGTTGCTTTTCTTAAAAATCAACTTGCTATTATTTCTAGATAAAAAGATGAAATTTCTTCCAATCTCATTTCTACTCAAAATGAATTTAGTGTTTACAGAGTAGCTTGTAAAGCAAAATTTTCTAAGATTGATGAAAAAGAAATTTCTTCTTTAAAAACTAGAATTGTTGATTTTGAAAAGGTTTTGAAGGATTGTGCTTTTAACACTAAGAAACTTGAAGAAATATTTTCTAAAAAGCACACTTCTCATGCTAAAGATTCTCTTGTTAAGATTCCTCATGCTCACACTTCACACAACACTCATGCTAAATTCACGCATGCTCACAAGTCTCACACTCACTATGCTTTTAAATATGGTAGAGTGTATAGATGTACTTATTGTGGTAAGAATGGACATTTGGCTAAGTTTTGTTATGACCAAATAAATAGATCAAATAATCTTATTTGGGTTCATGGCACTAACTCTTTAGGACCCAAGAAAATGTGGGTACCAAAATCAAGTTCTAAATTATTTGATGTAGGTACACACTAAGGCTCCAAGACGTAAGGAGCGGTGGTACCTTGATAGTGGTTGTTCAAGACACATGACATGGGACATCAATAACTTTACAACCCTATCAAGGTACATGGAAGGTGGCACCGTCACCTTCGGGGATGACTCCAAGGGCACTATCATTGGTATAGGTAACATTCAAATTGGTGCATCTCCTATTCTAGAAAATGTAGTTCTTGTTGATAGTTTGAAGCATAACTTGCTTAGTATTAGTCAACTTTGTGACCGTGGACTTAAAGTTGTTTTTGATGATTCTTCTTGCAAGATTTTGATGTTAAAACCAATGATTGTATTCTCACCGGTTTTCGTGATAATAATGTTTATATCATTGACATGCTTAATTTAGATTGTTCTACTAAATACTTGAATGCTTTTGATGAAATTCTTGACTTTGGCATAGAAGATTAGGACATGCATCTTTTGACCATCTTTCTAGGATTAGTGATTGTTATACATATTTGAATATTTTACCACTTCCATACTATGCATATTGTAAATAAAATGTGATTTTAACCCTTTTCTCTCTATTTTTACAGGTCCACAACTTAAAAGAGAAAAAGTCCATTAATCACTTTAATTAGCAATAATTAAAGAGATTAAATCCATAAGCCCAAAAGAGCCCAAGATTTGAATTTGGATTCAGTTGAGATCCGCGCGCCAATTGGATCTTCTAGAAGGCCACGTGGATAACAACCTAACAACCAAATCACAACAGAAAATCTGGGCTCAACGACCCAGATTTTGCCGCCAAATCTGGGGATTTCCCGCGTATCTGCGGCGGTTTGGAGGCAGTTGGAGCCCGGATTTTGCGCCAACGGCCAGGGCTCTAGATCCTTCTCATGGATGGCTATAAATAGAGGACCAGGGTCTGTGCGAAAGAGCAGAGAAGTGAGAGAAGAAAATAGGGGAAATTCTTGTATTTTGTTTTGTTATTCTCCTAGGTTTTTAGCCTTCATCTTCTTCCTCCTAGAGATTTTGACAAAGTGAGAGAGAGAGTGCTGTTTGAAAGCTTGTATCAAGAAAGTGACTTCTTGTAGACAAGGATTAATCAAAAGAACTCCATTCTTCTCTTTGCAAGCTCTAGTATGTTCTACTTTACTTTGCTTTAATTTCTTGCTTTGATTTTAGTTCATTTCTATTGCTTTAGTTTTAATTGCTTTACATCATGAATAGTTGCTTTGTTTCTAGTGTAATGGATAGCTAAATCTTTATTACATGGCTAGCTAAGAACTTACCTAGCTAACTTCTATCTCTTTGGATGATGCTTATCTTTATATTTGCATTGTGATAGTTTCTTTTACTTACCAAGGAAGTAGAGTTGCTTTCCCTGGCAATTGCTTGTTCATACTCCATATGACTCATGTGTGCCTCATTTAGATCCTTGTCTAGAACAAGAGCCTTGATGGAACATGGAGATGGATCACCTACATATGCTACTTGTAAGAATAACTTCTCTACTTCAAGCTAATTTTTTGTTATGTCTTGAATGTTTGAATGAATGTTGATTCTTCGAACTTAGCATCTTTGAGTACCAATCCTAGAGTTCATCATTGAACATCTATCTAGAGAGCCAATGAATTCATATGAGGCTTCAAGCTAAGAACAAGAGAACACTCATCTTCATAACGGTAAAGTACTTGAACAAACAAGCAAGTCATACCTATTGCCAATGAATCAACATGAGGCAATCAAGCATCACCATTGAGTTTAGCAAGTTAGCAATGAGGTAAAGTTAGCTAGCCATGTACCTTCTCATCTAAAGTTTTCCAACACTTTCTTTACTAGCTTCTCTTTCTTTGCAACACACTTCACTCAAGTTCTTTTTGATTTCTTTTTTCATAATGCACAAATTCATCACTTCTTTTCATGTTGCTTCTTGCATTTGTGTAAATACATAGAAGACATTTCGTTTTTCATTTCTTCACTACATACCGTAATGCTTTTATCGCTAGCTCTCCTGGAGAATCGACCCGGTATAGCCATTGCTATAGCGGAGATTGGAAAGGGTATATTGATCTTTGAATACATTTGTGGAGTAAACGAGTACCAAGGTTAACTCTAAACCTTTCTTCTTTAATTGAATACTTGTGTAATAACTCTACATTACTCTTTCCCAATCAAATTTTTGGCGCCGTTGCCGGGGAGAGCAACGGTATTTGAATTCAAGTGAAGAATTAAGTGAATCGTCTTCTCTGTTGCAGGTTACAGGTTGAAGAAACAGCAAATCTTGCATTGCAGAAACATATAAGTGGACTTGGGCCTCTGCTCTCGAAAGCAGAGACCAGGATCCCTCTGAATTGCCGCAAATTCTGGGATTTTGCCGCAGAATTGCGGCAAGGAAGAGTTGACTACTGATAATTTTCTGCAGGGCTTGCTTCTCTGCAAAATACAGCTGCTGCAATACTTTAAATCTTGTTTGCTTCACCTGATAACTGATAATCAACAGTAAAAAATTTGTTGCAAAGTTAAAAAATTATTTAGACATTTGCATACTAGGCACGTGTCTTTCAATTCCTTTACATTTACTGTTGAAGAGTGCTGGAGACAAGGTACGTAAGCATAGCATATAGGCTAGGACTCACTCTTTGTTTGATTTAATTAAGCTTTTAGTGAACCTTGTTTGTTGATATCGTACACTTGCACGAATTGATCCTAAGGGCAAATCCCATAAAAAAGATAAGGTGGGGATTTTATCACCCCTTCCTTAGCCCAAAAACCATTTTCCCACGCACTCACAATCCTAAGCTTCTAATTAAAAAATTGCTAGACGTTGGCCCTAGGGACATCCGGACTCACTTAGGAGATTTTCCTAAGGGGAAAAAGTGTTGGAAAGTGACTTTTGTAAAATCAGTATCTAGGAAAGGGGTTGAGGGCCGAAAGCCCGAAGGTTGCTGGTTACTTAATTAAGGAACGTCTCTGACGGAAAACCTCCCACCAACCTTACCCTTCCCTGGCTGATTCGCTTATAGTCAAAGTCTACACCAAACCTCCTGTGGACGATCTAAAGTTAGGAGTCGTCTAGGTCCAGGAAACCTAGAAAGCTTGGATTGATTTTTCTTTTTCTTGATTGTTATTTTTCATTTTCCGCCTGTGTGAAAGGTGCACGTTGATTGTGTAATTGTATGCAAGAGTGGTATCGAGATCCGAATTCTGCTAGGCTTGTAAGAACTTCTACACTGCCACATACACCACCACTCGACACAATCATGACCGCCAACGTTTCGTTGCAAGACAAGTTCTATCCGATTCGCATATCACTTCCATCGTGCATTCTCCTCCCAAACACAAATGGAAATAACTTTGAGTTGAAGCCCCAGTTCATAAACGCAGTTCCACGATTCCATGGCCTTGAATCTGAGGATGCGTACTTCTTCATCCGAGAGTTTGAAGAAGTATGCCTTATGATGAGAATTTCCCAGTTGACCGAGGATGCTGCCAGACTTAGGTTTATACCTTTTGCACTTAAGGATATTGCTAAGAAGTGGCTTTATAATCTCCCAGTTAGCTCAATTTCTTCATGGGATAATTTCGTTAAGATCTTTCTTAAAAAGTTTATCCTATCCATAAGACAGCCCTTATGAGGAAGAATATAATGCAATTCAAACAAGAAGCTAATGAACCATTTTGGAAGTACTTTGAGCGCTTCAAAGACCTAGTAGCCCTGTGTCCCCATCACGGTATAGAAAAATGGCGCCAGTGCCAGATTATCTATGATGGGCTTGATTATCAGACTAAGACGCTCCTTGAAACCATGTATCAAGGAGAATTCTTAAAGAAGGATGAAGATCAGGGTTGGGATCTTTTGAGGCATTAGCTGAAAAGACAGTCCAGTGGGAATCATGTACTGAGAAACCTGCACCCACAACTTCCAGAACTGGTTTACATTCCATAGGATCCTCAATAGCTGCAGAAGCTAAAATCACACAGTTGATGAAGAGGATTGAGTTGCTAGAGTCCAGGGAAAACTCTGCTGTGAATCAGGTCAACCCATCTGTGGATAATCCGGGTTGTACCTACTGCCATGATCTGAATCATCTGTTTGAGGAGTGTCCAGTTTATCAAACTCAAATGTTTCAGGAGAGTACGAATGCCGCGTACACCAGACCCACTTACAATCCTTACTCCAAAACCTATAATCTGGGATGGCGAAACCATCCGAATTTCTCTTGGAGTCAGTCTGGCCCTGAGCAGCCGAGACAACCCTTTCCACAACAATACCCTGCTCAGTCTTATCCACCAACTTACCACCAGAACCCCAAATGTTCATTCATACCAGAGTCCACCCAGATTCCAGTCATATCAAAATCCTGTGCCATACCAAGGAAATTTTCAGCCCCAGTTTCAGCATCATCCACCACCCAATCCTTCAGACAAGAAAATTTCTGAATTGGAGAAAATGATAGAGACCTTATCTAAGACCCAAGCCGCAATGATGAACAATCAGCAGCAGGATATGAACAAATTACAAATTCAAATAGGGCAGTTGGCTAACTCTTTGACTGAAAGACAAAAAGGAATGCTACCTAGCCAACCTGTGCCCAATCCCAAAGCCCATTTTCCTCTGCACGAAGTTGAAGACTTGGGACCCAGACAATGCCAAGCCATTCAGATCCTTAGGTCTGGGAAACATGTAGATAACAAGGTTTCAAATCAGTCTCCCAGATCTGTGCCACCACCTTCTGTTCCAATCCAGCCCATGCAAGACAATCCTTCATCAAGTACACATCCATCCACTTCCCAGTCAAAAGGAAAGAGAAAGTTGATGAGCAAACATATAAGCCTGTTGTCCCATTCCCAAATAGGCTTACAAATCATAAAATGAATGCTCACATGGAGAAGATAAGAGAGATATTCAATCAAGTACAAATCAATGTCCCTCTCTTAGATGCCATTCAACAAGTCCCATCCTACGCCAAGTTTTTGAAAGAAATGTGTACTAAAAAGAGAAAAGCAAATGTCCCTAAAAAGTCTTTTTGGCTTCCAACATAAGTGAACTGCTCAATGGTCCGATCCCTGTGAAATACAAAGATCCAGGGAGCCCTACCATTTCTTGTATCATAGGGCAGACCACCATAAATAGGGCTTTGCTAGACTTGGGCGCGAGCATCAATCTTCTCCCCTTTTCCGTATATCAGCAGTTAGGGTTAGGCAACCTTCGTCCAACCCAGATGACTATACAATTGGCTGACCGCTCTGTAAAGATTCCCAAGGGGGAAATTACAGATGTTTTGATACGGGTTGGGGAATTCATTTACCCGTGGATTTTGTTGTTTTAGAAACACAACCAGTACAAAATCACAGAGCGCAAACACCCGTCATTCTCGGACGTCCTTTCTTAGCCACCGCAAATGCAATAATCAACTGTAGAAATGGATCGATGCGGTTAACGTTCGGAGATATGACGAAAGAGGTGAATGTCTTCCATCTGGGAAAGCAGCCAAGGGATGTGGACAATGATTCCTTCGAAGTGAACTTGATTGAGGGTTTGACCAGTGAACATGTGGACGAGGTGGAGTATGAGTCTGAAGAGGAGTTTGAGTTGGAGTCGGATGACTTCAACCTGGATCAGATTGTTGGATCAAATGTTGAACGGACCACTAATTCCACCCCTATTCTTCCCTTGCACCATGAGCAACCTGTGATAGATCCGGTCCCTTCTTCTGAGCTTAAGGCTCTTCCCGATCATCTCAAGTACAAGTACTTGGATGAGAAGGAATCTTTTCCTGTAATCATCGCATCCAATCTTACTGAACAACAAGAAGAGGACCTTCTGACTGTGTTAAGGGAAAATAGAGAGGCCATTGGTTGGACCATGGCTGATATCAAGGGGATTAGTCCTTCCATTGTTCAACATAGAATTCATCTGATGGAAGGTGCTAAGCCAAAAAGACCCACAGCGTAGACTTAACCCCATTATGCAAAAAGCTGTTAGATCTGAGATTTTGAAACTATTAGACAATGGGATTATCTATCCCATATCTGATAGTCAATGGGTAAGTCCAGTCCACGCTGTGCCTAAGAAAGCTGGATTTACGGTGGTGGAAAATGAGAATAAAGAATTGATACAAACACGTCTTCCAACGAAGATTCGAGTTTGTATTGATTACAGGAAGTTGAATACCGCCACACGTAAAGACCACTTTCTACTTCCATTTATTGATCAAATGCTGGAGAGATTGGCGGGACACGAGTACTATTGTTTCCTGGATGGATATTCAGGATATAATCAGATCCCAATTGCTCCCGAAGACCAAGATAAAACGACCTTCACCTGTCCTTTTGGAACGTTTGCATACCGAAGGATGCCCTTCGGCCTTTTGCGATGCTCCTGCAACGTTTCAACGTTGCATGTTGAGCCTCTTTTCGGACATGGTGGAGAAATTTCTGGAAATTTTCATGGATGATTTCTCGATTTATGGGGATTCCTTTGAGCAATGCTTGTACCATTTAAAGTTGGTGTTACAACGCTGTATGGAGAAAAATTTGACACTTAACTGGGAAAAGTGTCATTTTATGGTCAAGCAAGGAATCGTGCTTGGGCACAAGGTATCAAGAATAGGAATCGAGGTAGACAAGTCCAAAGTGGAAGTCATAACAAAGCTCACTGAACCAACATGTTTAAAGGACATTAGATCATTCTTAGGGCACGCGGCTTCTATAGACGATTCATTCAAGGGTTTAGCAACATTGCAAGACCCTTGACAAATCTCTTAGGAAAAGATGTACCCTTTATATTTGATGAGGAATGTCAAAAATCGTGGAAAGAGCTTAAGAGTAGACTTGTCTCTGCACCGATCATATCTGCACCAGACTGGACCAAACCTTTTGAGATTATGTGTGATGCCTCAGACTTTGCTATAGGCGCTGTTTTAGGACAGCGTATTGATAATAGGCAACACATAATCTATTATGCTAGCAGAACGCTGAATGATGCCCAACTCAATTACACAACTACTGAAAAGGAATTTTAGCGTTGTCTTTGCGTTGGAGAAATTTCGTCAATATCTGCTAGGGTCCAGAACTATTATTTTCACTGATCACTCCGCCCTAAAATACTTGATGCAAAAGAAGGATGCTAAGGCGAGACTGATTCGATGGATACTTCTTTTGCAAGAGTTTGATTTGGAGATTAAAGATAAAAGGGCGTTGAGAACGTGGTAGCTGATCATTTGTCGAGAATCCCAAATGCACCTAAAGAGAGAATACCGATTAATGATGATTTTCCTGACGAGCACATTTTTGAGATATGTGGAGAGCCCTGGTATGCTGATATAGTGAACTACCTTGCTACCAGGCAAATACCTTCTCATTGGTCAGGACAAGAAAAACACCGTTTCATGCGCCAAATGCGGTTCTTCTTTGGGATGAACCGTATTTATTCAAATACTGTCCTGACCAAATCATACGTAGATGCCTTCCTAAGGATGAACATCAGAGCGTTTTGACATTCTGTCACAAGTTAGCTTGCGGTGGACATTTTGGTCCACGGAAAACTGCTGAGAAAGTGCTTCAGAGTGGATTTTACTGGCCCACTCTCTTTAAGGATGCATACAATTTTGCAAGCTTTGTAACAAGTGTCAAATGACAGGTCGTATCACACAAAGAGACATGATGCCCCTTACACCCATCTTGGAAGTCGAAATTTTCGACCTCTGGGGTATCGATTTTATGGGACCCTTTCCTCTGTCCTATGGTAACCAATACATTTTGATAGCCGTAGATTATGTTTTCAAGTGGGCTGAAGCAATTCCAACAAGGACGAATGACAACCATGTTGTCATTAAGTTTTTAAGAGAAAACATCATCTCTCGCTTTGGAGCCCCCCGTGCGATAATTAGCATAATGGGAGTCATTTTTGCAATAGGGCTTTTGAAGCCTTGATGCGTAAATACTCTATCACTCACAAATTGTCCACGGCTTATCATCCTCAAACCAACGGGCAAGTTGAAGTCACGAATAGACAGATAAAACTCATTTTGGAGAAAACTGTAGGACAGAACCGTAAGGATTGGTCCATCAAACTCACTGATGCCTTATGGGCATACAGGACCGCTTACAAGACTGTCCTCGGTATGTCTCCATATCGAGTTGTATTTGGGAAACCTTGTCACTTGCCTGTTGAATTAGAACACCGAGCTATGTGGGCTTTAAAGCAGCTGAACTGGATTTGGATAAAGCCGGTGCTTTAGGAAGTTGCAGCTATCCGAGCTTGAAGAGCTGAGAAACGAGGTATATGACAATGCTCGGATCATTAAACACAGAACCAAGCTTTTTCACGATAAATCCATTCACCAAAAGATTTTTGTCGTAGGACAAAAGGTTCTGTTGTACAATTCAGACTCCACCTTTTTCCTGGTAAATTGAGAACCAGGTGTCAGGACCATTCATTGTTCAAAATGTCTTCTCCCATGGTGCGATTGAGATTCTTGACCTGAATAATGGTAACAAATTCACTGTGAACGGTCAACGTCTTAAGCCATTCTTTACCACTGATCCCGTGTCACACGAAGTTCATGAATTGGGTCTTTGTGACCCAGTTTATTTGTGACAATTCCATCTGTATAGTTTCCCGTGCCTTTTCCTGAATATCATTTGGGACCACACTTGTAAATAATTTTCTTTTACATTTTTTGTAAATAATAAATAAAAAAAATTAGGGATTTTTGTTTCACATTCCTAGGATTTTCTCTTCCCTAGGATTCCTTTCATTTCCAAACTCCTTTGACCTAGGGTTGTAAATATACCTTTGACCTAGGGATAAATTTAGAATCCCATTTTTACCTACCCCTATAAATACTCTCCTCACCAACTCTTTCTCCCTCAAATGCAGACTTCCTTTCAGATCTGAGAACCTCCTTCAAGATACGACCTCTGTCACTTTCCCTTCACCAGACTCCTCAAATCTGCCGCAAAAACCCACTTCCAGCCGCAGATCCACCGCACTCCGGCCACCTCTGGCGCCCAGAAATATTCTGCCTGGCTGATTTCTACTTCCAGTGGCAGATCCAGAGCAACTCTTCCAAATTCTTTCTCGGGTGCCTTCTACACAACTGTTTTGGATTTCCCCCCCACGATCTCCGGGGGTGGTTTGCATTTTCCTATCTCAAATCCTTTGCTTTACTTCCATTAGCATATATGCACCGAATTTGTATGTGGAAAGGGATTTTTCTGTACTTTTGAATGAAAGTGGGGGGTATGGGCACATTTTTGTGGATAGAATACGTGCTTGGAATTGGTACTCTTTGGTCTATGATAACAATGAGCACGATGCATACTATTGCCCTGATCTTGTCAGTACTTTTTACAATTCAATTGATCAAGCATCTGTGAATCATGACACGTACTAATTGTATCTCACATGCCATTCGGTGATATCTTTGTCACCATCCCACTTATTGCTGAAATCACTTATGTCCCAATCATCCCCACCATAGCGACCCCTTACCATTGCTAGATTACTTAACCGTCATGGGTGTCCGCTGCACAATTCAGGATCGTGGGCTCAAAGCCAACACGACTTTTAGAAATGTTCATTGCATTGGACGCTGGGTCCAACGCAATATTTTGGGCTTGACCATCAATCCTCCTTCAACAGACCCGTGTTACAGATAATCCATGACTTAATGACACAAAACCACACGGTCTGTTTGAATCGGGCCATCTTCCGTACCATTCTTGAAAATTCCTCCGCACTCGGGGTGCAAAGCATTCTCATTCCATCTTAATTACACGTCTGTGTAAATATTTCATGTCCGACGCTGTTTTTAATACATTTGACCGAGTACCTATTACTGTAGAAAGACCCACAAGCTCATACAACGGTTGCTTGCAGGCGCTCTGGACACCCAGTGCCCAGCCTGAGACTGTACCTGTGGAGTCATCCTCGGAGGAAAGCCTAGAGAGGATAGATGAGCCCCATTTTTGGAGGCAGGACCCCCAATGGAACCAAGAGCCTTCATGTCCACCATCTGGAAGGGTATGAAGAAGATTTTCAAGGGGCAGGTCCGACTTAGGAAGAGGGTAGAGGTGCAATCCTCTCGGCAGGTAGCATGGAGGCAGCGTTGAGGAGATCACAGTCGGTTGGACCTAGCACCACCGCGGGTCCAAAGCGACAGAGGGAGTAGCTTTATCCTTTACCTATTTCATGCATCATTTCATATTGCATGCATTGGGGACAATGCATGAGATAGGTATGGGGGGTAGATACTAACATAGGATTTTTCATTTTTTTTAGGCTTTTATTTTTTAGGATTTTCACTTTCTTTTTAGGTTTTTTTTCTTTTAGATTTTCCTTTCTTATTGATTTTCCACTTTCTTTTTAGATTTTACTTTTTCTTTTAGAAAAATATAAAAAAAACTAAAAAATATATTAAAAAAAAAGAAGAAATTCTTTGATCCATGTTTAAAGAATCAAACTTGAAATTTAGGGATTAAGGAAGCTCTAAATTAAGATTTCTAATTATAAGTTGAAAAGAGGAGTTTTGTTAGATTTTTAGGTTAATAATAAAGGATTAGAAAAATTACTAGATTTTAATTCTTTCTTTAGATATAAACATTAAACATATTGAAGGATTAATCAAAGACTTTGTGATTTTATTTACATATATATATAATAAAAAAATATAAAAAAAAGATGTACATAAATAAATAATAAATACTTAGCCACTGACTAAGCTGGTTAGCCGTGCCTCAAGAAGCATTGCCAATCACGCCTACAGGTGGTTAAGTCCTTAAATTCCTTCGTGGCCTTTTTTACTCGAGACCTTAAACCGAGGGATGTTTTCTCATCTGGTGCCCTAAGACCGTCTGGTTTGGGAGTCATCGGTTAAAGGCTCGCTACAAGGGTAAACTAGAAAGCCTAAGGATGCTAAGGAAATGTAAATAAATAAACATTGTAAATAAAAAAAAAATATTATATATATTAGTAAATAAATAAACTTAGTCTAAGAAAGATCCTTCATATTTATAGATGTATATATCCTAGGATTGATGCAAAATCCGGTTTTGATCTTTTCCCTAAAATCTTAACCTAAGCTGAAAATAAAATTCCAAATAGACACTTATAAGAAGAATGAAAAGTTTAGAGTAACCTGAACCTATAGATCAAGTTAGAATCTTTAAACATGATCATAAATTTCACTAACCCTTTTATTTTTTTATGGATTTTGTGGGTGCAATCCGCTGAAAACCCTCAGGAGACAACACTCCTCCTCTAGGGTAACCTAGAGGTTTACGGCTTGTTGCACGTGCTCAGTGCAATCGTGTCACCTACGAAAGTGGTGTAATAAATTAGTTAGATTTCTTTTTCTTTCTTTTTCTTTCTTTTTGCTCGAGGACGAGCAAAAGCTAGGTATGGGGTGTGATTGTTATACATATTTGCATATTTTACCACTTCCATACTATGTATATTGTAAATAAAATGTGATTTTTAACCCTTTTCTCTCTATTTTTACAGGTCCACAACTTAAAAGAGAAAAAGTCCATTAATCACTTTAATTAGCAATAATTAAAGATTAAATCCATAAGCCCAAAAGAGCCCAAGATTTGAATTTGGATTCAGTTGAGATCCGCGCGCCAATTGGATCTTCCAGAAGGCCATGTGGATAACAACCTAACAACCAAATCACAATAGAAAATCTGGGCTCAACGGCCCAGATTTTGCCGCCAAATCTGGGGATTTCCCGCGTATATGCGGCGGTTTGGAGGCAGTTGGAGCCCGGATTTTGCGCCAACGGCCAGGGCTCTAGATCCTTCTCATGGATGGCTATAAATAGAGGACCAGGGTCTGTGCGAAAGAGCAGAGAAGTGAGAGAAGAAAATAGGGGAAATTCTTGTATTTTGTTTTGTTATTCTCCTAGGTTTTTAGTCTTCATCTTCTTCCTCCTAGAGATTTTGACAAAGTGAGAGAGAGAGTGCTGTTTGAAAGCTTGTATCAAGGAAGTGACATTCTTGTAGGCAAGGATTAATCAAAAGAACTCCATTCTTCTCTTTGCAAGCTCTAGTATGTTCTACTTTACTTTGCTTTAATTTCTTGCTTTGATTTTAGTTCATTTCTATTGCTTTAGTTTTAATTGCTTTACATCATGAATAGTTGCTTTGTTTCTAGTGTAATGGATAGCTAAATCTTTATTACATGGCTAGCTCAGAACTTACCTAGCTAACTTCTATCTCTTTGGATGATGCTTATCTTTATATTTGCATTGTGATAGTTTCTTTTACTTACCAAGGAAGTAGAGTTGCTTTCCCTTGGCAATTGCTTGTTCATACTCCATATGACTCATGTGTGCCTCATTTAGATCCTTGTCTAGAACAAGAGCCTTGATGGAACATGGAGATGGATCACCTACATATGCTACTTGTAAGAATAACTTCTCTACTTCAAGCTAATTTTTTGTTATGTCTTGAATGTTTGAATGAATGTTGATTCTTCGAACTTAGCATCTTTGAGTACCAATCCTAGAGTTCATCATTGAACATCTATCTAGAGAGCCAATGAATTCATATGAGGCTTCAAGCTAAGAACAAGAGAACACTCATCTTCATAACGGTAAAGTACTTGAACAAACAAGCAAGTCATACCTATTGCCAATGAATCAACATGAGGCAATCAAGCATCACCATTGAGTTTAGCAAGTTAGCAATGAGGTAAAGTTAGCTAGCCATGTACCTTCTCATCTAAGTTTTTCCAACACTTTCTTTACTAGTTCTCTTTCTTTGCAACACACTTCACTCAAGTTCTTTTTGATTTCTTTTTCCATAATGCACAAATCCATCACTTCTTTTCATGTTGCTTCTTGCATTTGTGTAAATACATAGAAGACATTTCGTTTTTCATCTCTTCACTACATACCGTAACACTTTTATCGCTAGCTCTCCCGGAGAATCGACCGGTATAGCCATTGCTATAGCGGAGATTGGAAAGGGTATATTGATCTTTGAATACATTTGTGGAGTAAACGAGTACCAAGGTTAACTCTAAACCTTCTTCTTTAATTGAATACTTGTGTAATAACTCTACATTACTCTTTCCAATCAATAATTCTAAGGAATTGGTGAAGGGTATACCT